>APFE031429233.1:0-11054 GCA_000404065.3 Pinus taeda | reverse complement strand
TTGAGAAGCCATGAGTTGGCGACTATGACATTAGGCTACATTATAATGTATTAGGTTCCAAGTTCTCCTATTTGTTGCTCTGTCTTCAATCCTTAATAATAGATCTAGATTTTACTTCATCTTCACCCTCTAAAGGGTCACGATAAGTATTAGAACCTTCTAAGTGAAGATGAGCTGCCATCTCTATATCTTGGTTCTAGATTCCTTTACTCCTACATGATAGCACCTTTGTGTCTCATCTCCAAAACTGTCCTTCTCATAAGCTCTTCTTGATGACCTCCTTAAGAATCATCCTACCATGATAGGTTGATCACACCTACAAATGGCATTCATGCATGACAAGACAACATCAGTCCTAAAATCACCTATCCTATCTTATACAAATGCTATATATGGTGGGATAATGTGCATGGTTAGGACGCAGGGATCCAGGGCCTGGAAACTCTTATTGCATAGTGCGCAATAAGAAGGGAGGGGCAAGAAATGATTTGTGCGTTGGGAAAGTACAAGAGTCAAGGATATCAATCCTAGGTGTTGTAACTTTGTAGTGCAAAGTGGATGAGTAGGAAGCTATATGAATTGTGTAGTTTACTTTTGCATGGGTCTAGAGATGACCCACTATCTGCTGAGACTGCACAATTCACAATACAAGGCAGGATTGATCAAGGACTATTCATTGCGAAAGTTTAGTAGACAAGAATGAAAATATTGAACACTATGATTGTGCAATGCACAATGATTGATGACGAGGATCTAGCTATTACGTGAGGGCTGCAAGGGCTTAAGAATGACCTTACTTTCAACTATGACAATGAAATGTGCAATGAAGACAAGAATGATCAAGGATTGTGCAATGGGTAAGTGTAAGTAGCAAGGTTGAGGGTCTGAGTTATAAATTTGTTCAATGTGCAATTGAAGGAGGTTGTCCTCTAAGATTACACAATGCACAATTACAAGAGATAAGGACTTCATCATTGTGGCTTATAAATGCACATCGTTCTCATCACCTAGCTAGAAGTTGAATGTGCTCATGAGTTGCGGAGGATGTGAGGATACAGAAGAACTCCAAAATTGACTATGTGCGAGATCAATGAGAAAAGAGAATAAAAGCATGTGATAGGTCTTGAACATGACCGCACACATATATACACCAATGTATATAGCAAGAAGATACACAGTACCGAAAACCAACATGCATATAGCAAGACGATAATAGAGTGACACTTATCTCCAAGTGTGACACTTAATATGTACCTTTACAAGACAAATGTCGACTACAACTAAAAGGTGCACTATGCCATAAGAATGTGTCCAACAGATGTTCTACTGATAAATAGCATCAACTGGTACAAGAGAGTGCCTTGGCGTTGCCTCTAGATGGTTTTCCATGGTTCTCCTAAGATATATCAAAACAAGAAAAAGCGACACTTGCAAGATTAAAAGCGACACATGCAAACACAAGCAAAACATAGGTGACACGTGAAAGAATTAAAAATAGACAAAATGAAAATTGCAAAAGATAGAGCAAGTAAAAATGACACATGTAAGAGAAAAAGGAAGCAAAAGTGACACTTGCAAAAGAAAAAATTACAGTTGGGAAACTCACCTAGAAGATGGGGCATTTACAACCATGAGTGAGAGAATTCTCCTTATATTCCAAGAGTGCATAGAGCTCAAAATAAAAATATGAATATGAAGATGAGCTCTAGACTAGACTCTTTATACAAGGAAAGAAAACATGCAATTAGGGTTAAGATTGGTGAGTGCGCTTAGTGCATGTCGGAAAACTAGGAGCCAAGAGTGAATTGACTGACTTGAAGAAGTACAATCTCGCTGTCAACAAAGTTTGCACAATCTCTACCTACAAAGGATGCCCTTACATTGCTGTTGTCCCTAAGGATTACACAATCTCTATCTCTAGGGACTACATAAGCATGGCCCATAAGGACCGCAAAGAAGCCATTTCATCAACCATGGCCTCTTTCTAGAGTTTTCCATCCTCTAAATCTACTGCTTCCTTCATAGTTATGGGATCATCATCACTAATAGATAAAGAAAAAATTGAAGAGAAAGCAGATGGACTATACCGTTTTGGCTGCCTTCTTTCTTGAACTTATCTTCTCACACTAAAAGTTTGTGGCTCTTCATCTTCTGATTCCTCCTCTGTTGTAGAGTCTCATTCTTCCTCCTTTAGCTCAAACTCTATCTTCTCAGGTTCCTTTGGTTAGACTTCATGTTTGTTAACATCTTTCACCTCTTTGAACACCACATCTCGGTTGTACACAACCTTCCTTGTTATTGGGTTCTAAAGCTTATAACCCTTTAAACCATCCTTATACCCAATAAAGATGCACTTTTCAAATTTACTATCGAACTTGGTTTGTTTCTCCTTTGGAAGATGTACATCTGCATCACATCCAAATACCCTCAGATGTGAAAGAGAGGGTTTCTTACCAGTCCATACTTCTTATGGAGTCCTCCAATGCTGATGAAAGTGATCTATTGACTAGGTAACATGCTGTCTCCACTAGCTCTACCCAGAATTCCTGTCCTAACCCGACGCCACTAAGCATGATTCTTTCCCTTTCCATCAATGTTTTGTTCATTCTTTCTACATCTCCATTTTGTTGAGGTGTATCTGGAGTAGTCTTCTCTTGTGCTATACCACACTTCTTATAGAATTCTTCAAATTCCTTACTACAAAACTCTCCACCGTTATCTATTCTCAACACCTTTATGTTCTCCTATGTCTCTGGTTTTCCACGAGAGCCTTAAATTCTATAAACCTGTCAAAGACTTTAGATTTCTTCTTAAGGAAATATATCCATGTATTCCATGATAAGTCATCTATAAATGGTACATAGTACACAAACTTACCCAGTGATGGAACCTTCACAGGTCAAAACACATCACTGTGCACAAGCACTAATATCTGTTTCGCCCTCTTACAACCAGAGGGGAAACTCACCCGATTCTGCTTCCCATATACACAATTTTCACAGAAATCAGAATCTAGAGAGGTATTAGTCATACCTTCTACCATACCTTTACCATGAAGTATTTGAAGGCCCTTCTCTCCAATATGTCCAAGCATTTGATGCCACAGCATGGTCTTCTCTCTAGAGACCACTAGATTTTCCGCTCCACTTTCAGGAACCATAGAATTGTTGCACCCATCAATAACAGTGATACCTTGTAGCTTGTACAGAGTTCCAATCAGAACTCCCCACATCAATACTAGTGCTCCCTCAACCATTTTGCACGTATCCTTCTCGAACACTATTTTTACACCTGCATCATCCAGCTTGCTTACAGAAATCAAATTTTTGGCTAATGCAGGAATATGCAGAACACCCGGAAGTGTTCTAACCCTTCCACCTTGCAACTTCAACTTTACTTTTCCGCGCCCAACGATTCTAGCCATCCTATCATCCCCTAAGAAGACATCACCACCATCGTATTTCTCATACTCACAGAACCACTCTCTATGGGGAGTGAAGTGAAAGGATGCACCTGAGTCAATCAACCATGCCTCATGATCTACATGTGTATTTGAAGAAGCCAAGTACACATCCCCACCTTCATCTGAGGTGGTTTTCACCATTGCAGAAGGAGCATCATCGAATCCGTTTCATCTGTCACGAGTTTTAGATTTGCAGTCCCTTTTGTAGTGCCCTTCCTTTCCGCATTTCTAGCACACCACCTTTACAGGTTTTCCTAGAGATTTAGATCT
The DNA here is from genome assembly GCA_000404065.3 of Pinus taeda. Taxonomy (NCBI): domain Eukaryota; kingdom Viridiplantae; phylum Streptophyta; class Pinopsida; order Pinales; family Pinaceae; genus Pinus; species Pinus taeda. Next base: position 7,321 of record APFE031429233.1, on the reverse strand, counting down.
CCCTCTAGATTTAGATCTCCCACTCGATGACTTATTTTTGTTTCTATTCTGGGACCATCCTCGTACAGACAAGGCATCACCATTCTGGCTCTCCATATTTTTCGATCTCATCTCTTCCGTCAGCAAGGATGAGACTATTTCATCAAACTGCAAGGCAGTTGCATTGCTACCTATTGCAATAACCAAACTATCCCACGAATATGGTAGAGCACCCAATAAACTAATGCACTTATCTTCATCTGAAATTTTGATATCAATAGACGATAACTCACTTAGCACAGTATTAAACGCATTTATATGCTCTGTCATCGAGTCTCCATCTTTCATCCTCAGGCTATACAACTTTTTTTGTAGGAATAGTTTATTCACCATAGACTTAGATTTGTACAAAGTCCCTAACATGTCCCACAAAGCCTTCACTGTAGCTTCCCCTAATACATTTAGCAATACTGAATTTGAGACACACAATTGTATTGTGCTCTTTGCCTTCCGATCCAACTTCTTCCATTCTTCATCAGACACTCCGGTTGGTTAGTACCTGGATCTATCACGATCCACTGATCTTTATCCACCAACAGATCTTCCATCTTGAATTTACACAACTCAATACTCTAAACATTAAATTTCTCGATCTCTATCTTTCCACTGCTCACCATCTTCTTTCACCACTAAAATCAATCTCGCGGATCTTCCATTGAACAAGGTCTACCACAGGCCCGAGGAAAACCCCTCGGCAACAAAGGCTTCCCCTTGAAGCCAAAGCAACTTTGATACTAAATATAGGTTTTAACCCCATACATAAAATACCTGCATACAAATTCTAAAACACAAAAAATAAAAAATGTGAGAGCATAACACATAAAACACATATACACAGAGATTTTCCCCTGGATCCCAAAACTGGGACTAACAGCTCGATTTTTCATTAGATTCCTTTCAATGTTATAATACATATTTATACATGCCGAAGCATCCAATACCATGGACTGAAAACCATCACATCCATAAGCATGGACCGAAAAATCATGCACAAAACCATAGGTATGTCCGCCCCATCCTAACATAGGGTCCAAAACCAAAATTTTCCAAGGCTGTACCCCAGACCCCCTATGACTCCCCCCACTACGCAATCGGTGCAACGAAGGGGGGCTCCACTCCCCTTCTAACCCCCTGGTTAACTACGTGAAATAGTCGTGGAAAGAATATAACACAACCCAACATACAAGTAGATAAGTACCACAATCATTAGATGTTTTGATGAAAACATTGTTAATGCCAATGACTTGATCACATTCAAGATTAAGCATATGGAACTTTTCATGGGTAAATAATCTAGTTGAATAAGTAGGAGGGATTCATTGAACATTTGTAACATGTTCCTCCTGACCTATGAAATATTGACAATTAAAAAAATCATGAACAATGGATTCAATATTTTTATCCTCTAATTGGGACACCACACCATCCTGTATCTAATTGTAGTTAAAGCCAACATGTTAAATATCTAAGGGTTTGAAAGAAACTGCTAGCATAAAATGCTCATCAAACACATATGAGTACAATGAATTGTGTGTCAAAGGTGAGGAAAGATGAAAATAATTAGGAGTAGAAACATAAGTTACAATTGAATCTTATTCAAAATTCAAATTTGCCACACTCACTTAAGCTTTCAACAACAATGCATCATCATGCATGTTATGCTCTATAGGATCATTTGAAAATCCACTTTCACCCACAACAATGCCTTAGTGATAAAAGGGGAGTGTGTGTAAGGGAATATCATGACGAGGATGAAGATTGATTGAATCAACATAAATTTCGTCAGAATAATGGTCAAAGAATGACATACTAATGTAATTTTCTTATTGGTATTTTTCTTCTTCAATAAGGTATATTAAATCTTCAAAAGTCTGATTGTTTGATTCTTCTAGTTTTGCATCTAGATATGTATGGATAAGAGGAATTTAGGGAGAATCTTTATTTGAAATATTATCCCAATCCAAAATTGGAATTTGCAAACAATTATATCAAAGCCTTGCAAATCTAAGTCTTCATGAGGAAGAAAATAATCATCTAATGTACTTGGTCACTCATCACTACTTATATCAACAGAAACATGAATGCCATGATCATGGTTGTCTAAGGTTTCAACTTGAGTAAGGATTTTTAGATCATTTGACTAGTTATGAGGATCAAAAGATGATTGATCATCATTTTTACATGGAGGAATCTGAAAGAGGGAAGTAATATGGAAAGTGTCTTCAACCTTTTGCTCCTCTACCTGTGAGATATAGCCACCCTGTACTTGATCACCCTGTGAACCAAAAAACTAAGAATCAAAATTATTTGGAGCAATTACTAGTGGAGAAGATTGATTAAGAGAATCGAGATATAAAGGGACATGAGTTGTAAATGATAGAGGATGAAAAGTATCCCTTGAAGAAAAACTACTTTCCATTGAATCAGATTCAAGATTAAGATTATACATGTTAGTGTTATCTTGAAGAATCAAGGGATCAACCTTCACATTAGATTTAATGGAATTATGAGAAACATTAAATTTTCTTTTAATAAAGATTGGTTCATGGAAAGAAGATGAATGTAGGAGAAATAGATCAACACTTTGGTTTTCATATTTCACAACTCCAACCTTGGCATGACGAACCATTTTTTTCGGTAATTAGAAAGTAGGACAAGGAATAAAAATAGTAATAGATTCCTCCTATAAGAATGGAGGTGCCTCATGATTAAGAAAAGTTGGAAGAGAAAAATCAATAGGAGAATCTGATTCAAATTGTTTCACCGAGATTGGAACCAAACACTGAAAATTCTCACTCATGAAATCCCAATTGACATCTTCTTTGGAAAATTCATAGAAAAGGTGAAGAAACCAATCAAATAAATACTTTAATGTTCCATTGGATTTCATTCTAAGTTGATTAATCCTTTTATATACATATTTATAATAATACATATTAGAATCTTCACAAAACTTCTTAACAAGTTCCTCAAATCAATGAATAGAAGTAGTTGGTAATGTGTGAAACCAATGCTTGACAAAAAATTCAAGTGTGAGGTTGAACAATCTAACCATGACATCCTTACAATTTATTCCAGTAGAAAGACAAAAATGAAAAAAATGAATCATATGTCCAAGCATTGTTTTTTTTTTGTAAGCTGGGGTGGGACTCTCTGATTTACATGTCCATTATGTACCCCTCTACGGGGGAGGGGTAGCCCAAGATTTGAACCCAAGACTTCCGGTTCGGTGAGACTTCATTTCCACAGCCCTTGCCGCTTGAGTTACCCCATGTGGACATATGCCCAAGCATTGTTAGTTCACCTTCCCATCGAATTTAAATTGAGACAAGCCAAGAATAATTTCCACAGGGATTGTAAGATAAATTTATTTGGAAAAACATAATAGGATTAAGATTTGGGAATGAGCCATTTCAGGTTGAATATTTAAAATAAACTCATTGGGCTCAGCTTGTCATATGGCCCTCCTTCTAGCACCAATTGTTGATGGTGCTAGACATACTCCAACATAAGGGCTCTCGTTGGTATGAAGTCCCAACTAGACCTCACAACATTTCGACTAGGATCCCCTTCAAGATAATAGGCCCAGTCACTATAAGTTAAATGTTTCCTTTGGTTGCAATAAACAACATAAGGGAGTATGCACATAAACTTTGAAACAAGCAAGTAAGTTGACACTGTGAAGCATACAATTGCAATGTATATAAGGTACTTTCATGGATGGTAAGCGAGAAAGTAAGATTTTCGAATAAAACTAATAGTACTATCCTAATAAAGACACACACAAGCATAGACGAAATTTTTAATTAACATGAAAAATTGTTCACAAGGTAACAATGATCATAAAAGTAAGTAAAAACACACATTCAACAGGATGCATAACAAAACCAATGAAATAGTACATTTTATTTAGTTCATATGAACACAAACATATACCGCAAATGAAAATAATAGTCTTACAAATTCCGTAATGTGTGCATGAAAGTTTGTTGGTTATGAGAGCTTCAAATATTAAGTGCAAGTTTCAAGATACACAATTACAACAATTCAACACTAGCCCAACAATGGAACATTAAGTCACCACTTTCTCCTCCAAAGAATGATCTTCTCTCCTATGCCAACCTAGAGAAGCCAAGGTGAAAAGTCCTTTTCAAGAGAGATGAGGGTTTATTTATAGCAAATGAGGTGACTATTCAACTCCCATATGACTATTCACCTCCCATATGACTCTTCACCTCCCTCATGATTCTTGAGATCCCATATGAATTTTGAGCTTCTATGTGATCTTCGAGCTCCTACATGACTGTAGGACTTCCTAGTGACTTTCCACATTCCATTTGTGACCCTTGGGATTCCAAACATTATACATTTTTCTGTTTTTTGGAAATACAAAATTACATTCCAAAAATTGTTGCAAAATACATGGACAACATAATAATTTTTTTATGAAACTTTGAGAAGCCATGAGTTGGCGACTATGACATTAGGCTACATTATAATGTATTAGGTTCCAAATTCTCCTCTTTGTTGCTCTGTCTTCAATCCTTAATGATAGATCTAGATTTTACTTCATCTTCACCCTCTAAAGGGTCATGATAAGCATTAGAACCTTCTAAGTCAAGATGAGTTACCATCTTTATATCTGGGTTCCAGATTCCTTTACTCCTACATGATAGCACCTTTGTGTCTCATCTCCAAAACTGTCCTTCTCATAAGCTCTTCTTGATGACCTCCTTAAGAATCATCCTACCATGATAGGTTGATCACACCTACAAATGGCATTCATGCATGACAAGACAACATCAGTCCTGAAATCACCTATCCTATCTTATACAAATTCTATCTATGGTGGGATAATGTGCATGGTTAGGAGGCAAGGAGCGAGGGCCTGGAAACTCTGATTACATAGTGCGCAATAAGAAGGGAGAGGCAAGAAATGATTTGTGCATTGGGAAAGTACAAGAGGCAAGGATATCAATCCTAGGTGTTGTAACTTTGTAGTGCAAAGTGGATGAGCACGAAGCTATATGAATTGTGTAGTTTACTTTTGCATGGGTCTAGAGATGACCCACTATCTGCTGAGACTGCACAATTCACAATACAAGGCAGGATTGATCAAGGACTATTCAGTGCGAAAGTTTAGGAGACAAGAATGAAAATATTGAACACTATGATTATGCAATGCACAATGATTGATGAGGAGGATCTAGCTATTACGTGAGGGCTGCATGGGCTTAAGAATGACCTTACTTTCCACTATGACAATGCAATGTGCAATGAAGACAAGAATGATCAAGGATTGTGCAATGGGTAAGTGTAAGTAGCAAGGTTGACGGCCTGAGTTATAAATTTGTTCAATGTGCAGTTGAAGGAGGTTGTCCTCTAAGATTACACAATGCACAATTACAAGAGATAAGGACTTCATCATTGTGGCTTATAAATGCACAACGTTCTCATCACCTAGCTAGAAGTTGAACGTGCTCATGAGTTGCGCAGGATGTGAGGATACGGAAGAACTCCAAAATTGACTATGTACGAGATCAATGAGAAAATAGAATAAAAGCATGTGATAGGTCTTGAACATGATCACACACATATATATATGCCAATGTATATAGCAGGAAGATACACAGTACCGAAAACCAACATGCATAGAGCAAGACGATAATAGAGTGACACTTATCTCCAAGTGTGACACTTAATATGTACCTTTACAAGACAAGTGTCGACTACAGCTAAAAGGTGCACTATGCCATAAGAATGTGTCCAACACATGTTCTACTGATAAATAACATCAACTGGTACAAGAGAGTGCCTTGGTGCTGCCTCTAGATGGTTTTCCATGGTTCTCCTAAGATATATCAAAACAAGCAAAAGCGACACTTGCAAGATTAAAAGCGACACATGCAAACACAAGCGAAACACAGGTGACACATGAAAGAATTAAAACTAGAAAAAATTACAACTGCAAAAGATAGAGCAAGTAAAAATGACACATGTAAGAGAAAAAGGAAGCAAAAGTGACACTTACAAAAGAAAACTTACAGTTGGGAAACTCACCTAGAATATGGGGCATTTACAACCACGAGTGAGAGAATTATCCTTATATTCCAAGAGTGCATAGAGCTCAAAAGAAAAATATGAATATGAAGATGAGCTCTAGACTATACTCTTTATACAGGGAAAGAAAACATGCAATTAGGGTTAAGATTGGTGAGTGCGCTTAGTGCATGTCGGAAAACTAGGAGCCAAGAGTGAATTGACTGACTTTAAGAAGTACAATCTCGCTGTCAACAAAGTTTGCACAATCTCTACCTACAAAGGATGCCCTTACATTGCTGTTGTCCCTAAGGATTACACAATCTCTATCTCTAGGGACTACATAAGCATGGCCCACAAGGACTGCAAAATCACCATCTCTGGAAGTTGCGTAGACGGTGTCATTAGGGATTGAATAGTCAATATCATCAAGGATTGCACAATGAATGTGATCAAGGACTGCACAATGCTTGACTTCCAATGGTACACATTAATAGTTGGGCTTGCTTAAAAGAACTGTGCTATGAGGCATCACGAGCTAATCATATGTAAGAAAGTTGCTTCGACACTCAAAATTATTAAAGGAATACTTAAACACTTAAACAACATGATCGAGCACAACCTTAATGATTTCAAATGAAAGATGGCATGGCCATAAGGAAGGTCCAGAATTTGGTTATAGGAAAATTTTTGTAGGGTGTGTCCTAGCAACAATGCTTGGCGATTCACTGGAAGAACTCAAAATTCTCTGTTTATGTCTAAATAATATGACAGTCGATTTTTGGCTGGGATCATGGTCATTCTTGGAAATTAAATTGAGGTATGTTAATCTGGGTATTGTTTCATAAATTGCATTGTTTAAGAATGGAAACTCGTTGTATAAGTATTTGCTTTGAAATTGTTAAATGATGAGTTGGTTTTTGAATGATATTTGAAATTGTAATTCCCACGCTACCGTAATCAAGAAGAAATTGAGTGTTAAAGGAAGATTTTAAAGTCGCATTTGAAGGTGTGTTGAAGGGTCTTGGGTTTGTGATTGATCATTGTGATAATTTACATTTGCGTGAGTGGTCATGGATACGAGGATATACGCCTTGGGTTTTAATATGAGAACTTGTACCTGAATTATTATGTTGAAATAAGTGCCTTTATTAAAGAATAGAATCAAATTCATGAGATCTCATATGTTATAACGTATGCATCTTATAAGGAAACAATGTGAATATTTTATCAAAGATAATGA
>APFE031429222.1:47684-92978 GCA_000404065.3 Pinus taeda | reverse complement strand
AAAAAGACGGGCCAACTCATGATGAACTCTAACATTAGCCACCCTTTGACAAAATTCAAAACATGATAGGTGATGGAAGCATGACATGGCAAGAGGGCAGGCCTGCAATTTAGTGAGGGTAGTTGGCTCATCCCTAACATGTTTGCCACTCTTGTGATGTCTCCTGGGATCCTGTTCTTCCGAGGAAGAATCACTTTGTTTCTCCATCTCATACTCTGATGAATGTTCTGATGCCATGACTACTGTGTGTACTATACTTAGGCTACCCTTTGATGATGGTGTGAAACTGTGTGCTTTTGTGATATCTGCCACCAAGGGGAACAATGAAACAAAAGGGAGTATTAGGAGGGGAGTAATGTGATAGGAATAGGGGATATGGGGAGAAGTTTTGTTTAGGGATATGTAGGGGGTTTGGGTATTTGATAGGGTAAGGTTTTGGGGTTTTGACAAGGTAGGGTTTTATGGTGTTGTGTTGACAAATAAGAGGAGGGGAAAGGGAATAGGGTTTGGTAGTGTTTTAGGGTAGGGATAATAGGAAAAATGAGAAAGGGAGGATAGGGAAAAATGGTAGGTGAGGGAAAAATGGTGAGTGAAAATGGAACCTTAGCCTCAATACCACAATTATGCAACCCTAGAAACAATGGCCTTCGGTGTTTTCTTGTGGTTGATTTTATGAGTTTTGTTGCATTCAAACATAGCCATAAACCACCATATCATTTATAAACTTTGATTAACAAGTCATGTCCTAGAGCCTACTTGTGAAGTTGAGGGGCTTCACAAGAAATTTGAGGAAATTTGGCACTGTTTTGGCCCTTTGTGGGTGTGCACCGTGCGCCAACCCCAATGCGCCGTTCCCATTGAAAAAATGCACTGAGGGGTGGCTCTGTGTGCGTCGTGTCCTCTGTGTGTGTCGCACCACTGTGTATATGCGCCGCGCCCTGAAAACTACCTCCAACTTTGCTCCAAACGCGCACGATGCACACTCAAACACTTTGCAATGTCTCCCTATGAACTTGATTTGCACAATGGCTTTGATTTTGGTGAAAACTTGTATATAAAGACTTGGAAGTCATGGGTTAAATTTTTGCTTCTTCAAAAACCCATTTTTCTAATGTTATGTTTTGACACTTTTTCACTGACTTAAAGCAACACTGATTTTCACTTTTCCCTTTGAAATTTTAGCTCAAATGATGAAATTTTTGGCACTCTTTGCAGGGATTGCATCACAGGACATTTGGACACGGAAATCATGACTGCATCTGAAGAAATCAATTGACAACTTTTTTGAAAATTTTATCACAAATGACACTGTTTGACTTTTCTTCAAAACAGAGTTTTAAAGAAGAGTCGAAGTCTATCCACATGATGATGAAACTCTCTGAATCATAACTTTGTAAGGGCCTCACTCTGGCCTGCATGGCTTTGGTTGAAGACCAAATTGATTAATCCCTAGACCTAATGATCGAAAACTACTTTTGTCCATTAAAGGACCAGACCTTGACTGTCAAGGACTTTGGTGATCATTGACAAAAGACCTAAGCCAGCAGGAGCCAGACATGAGGGGAAATGACTAGCATGACCTTTTCCGTCAGATTATGGCATGCCCCTAGCAAAATGTAGCTGAGTGAATGGAGCGGGACACCTAAAAATGAAATGCATAAAGAGTTTTGATCTCTTACAGAGGACTGACCAGACTGACTCTAACAGGCCTCGTTGGGTTAAATTGGTACATAAACTTCCTAGGGCCATAACTTTGGCATATGATCATCGTTTGATGCGCACGATACCTCATTAGAAATATTTATCCATGTAATATAAATTTCGACTACAAACATTAGTTAAATATTGAAATCTTCTCATTTTATAAAAAAACATTGTTTAGGGCCTCAAAATGGATCTAGAATTTTAGGACCCAAAATAATAAATTGTGCTACAATTAAGAAAACTGAAAAACTGAAGAAAAAAAATGAATTGTGGGAGTCCAAGTGAAATATTCAGGTGGCTACCAATATCCACCTTGATCAAGGAAATTACTTTTCCTTTTTGTCTCTTCCACCCTCCCTTTTATAATAACAAGCCTTGATCTCTATTGATGCTTGCTAAGAAGGACAACACATATCAGGGTGCATTCATAAGAAGCTTCCAAGGTTTGTTTCGTGATGGATTTTCATCTACTTGCAAAGAATCATATCTGATGGAGGAAACTTTGGAATGTTTCATGGAGCCTAAGGTGAAGGCTAATCCCCCCACTTTTTAGGAAGATATTAACACTCATTACTTATGTCCTTAATATGATTTTGATATTGGTCACCCTCTATCATCTCTTTCTCATGATCCCTTTCCGCTGGATCCGCTTGATCAGTCTTTACCAAATCCAAGTAGTGACCCAGTGCAATGTAGTCACATTTTGCAGGTAGAGAAGCAGAAAGGTGAGGATTCATTAGATCTTTCTTTTCTTCTTTCAAATTCCTCTATGTGAAGATGGTGTTTCCTCATTCTTAACTAATATTGAATCTAGTAATCTTGGTAATTAGTCAAATAAAATAAATTTTCGTAATCAATCAAGTGAATTATTGGGAAACCATCAATCTGATGATGAATATTTTGTTGATCTACATGGTGATGAATTCCCAAGTGCACCCACCAATATTTCAGTTCTTTAAGTGAATTTTGATTTGAAATATTTAGATGAAGATTTTGTTTCGATCAGAGAACATTTTCTCATGGAAGCTTCTTCTTCAAGTCCTTGTTCCTTGTGTCCTATTGTTTATATGTCCTTCTCTTCATATATCCCACTGGATAAGAAGAAATTTGAATTCTCAAAAGGTAGTGAGATCATCCATGATGAATAAGGAAGAAATAAAATTATTATGTCCATTCCATTCCTTATCATTTTCGGTCTTGCATGAAGAAAATTATTTTGTTCAGGTTACTCATGAGCTTGATTCAACCAATCTATCCATGGATGTTTGATTAGAATAATTTTATGACTCATGAAATATGTTGTTTAAGGTTGTCAAATCTAATCGAATCAATGATGTAGGTGGATACCATCTTGATAGTCGTGATCTCATTGAAATTATTGGTAATAGTTTTCCACACACCATGCATGGTCTGATCCAATCTTCTAAATGCAATTCTTCAATCCTTGAAAGTTCATGGACTTGCCAGGAAGTCGAGGTACTTCAACTTTCATTGTTAGTTATGTAATATTCTCACAACCTTTGTAATATCCCCGAATTAAGTTGGATCAATATTTTCTCATGAAAATATTTATTTTGGATGGTTTCATTGGTTGTAATTTCATTATTTAAAGCCTTGCGGCATTTTGGATATAGCTTTGTTGAATTTCAAGATTCATCTTTAGTTGGTTCATTTTCAGGAGAATATCTTGTATCAAACTTACGTTTGGAATTTATGTCTCTCATGGAAATACAAAACTGTGAAGGTGATCAGTTTAAAGATTATTATTTGCCGAAAAATGCATGCCTATCAAATTCTTTTGAAAATAACCAGCTCTTAATTTTTCTTGTGAATATTATAATGCTAATCATTTTCTTCATAGCACTAGATTTCCTCTTTAGTTTTAGTGAATGCTTGAGTTATTTGATGAATCAAGTTCCTCTTTTTCATCCATTGCATCTTGATTTCTTTCATGTGTTTGTTATACTAGCATTCCTTTTCAATTATTTCAATGGTTGTGATGTTGATTCAATTTGTAACCAGTTACAACAAAATGGATTTTCACATTCAAAATCTGAGGAAGAGGATTCTATTTTTCAAAGCATTTGTAAATTTGTTCAGACTGGTTTATCTTTTTTGTCTACTAACAGAGAATCTTATGCTTTAAATGGTTTATCTAATCATGTTGTTAATGCTAGTAACTATTATTCAAATAACCATTTTCCCATCAGTATATCATATGGTAGTTGTTTTGCATTGATTGATATTTTTGGTTCATCATCTTAATCTTTAGAGACTTGTCATGCAGTGTAGGCACTTCAACCTTTGTTGATGGCTATGTCACTTCCTCATCATCTTGACATGCCTTCTAGACATCATTAGGTTTAGTTTCCCTTACAAGCATTATGGAATTTTTTAGGTCTAAAATGGGCCTCATAAGAAAAATGTACAACCAAGATAAACTCTATAAGAACCAATAAGATTCAAGATGATGATGTCAACCATGGGGGATGATTCACAATTTTTGGAGTAAAAAAGTAAAACAATTAAAAAATAAAAAATAATATAACTACTTTTTCAACTTGTATTTTCAACTTATATCCATAAGGTTTTAATCAAATTTCAAGCAGGAGTACTCAGTGAATGCAAAATCTAATTCCTTATCCAAGGAGTACACATGTCACATATGTTCGATGGACCTTGCTACATGAAAAATGAGAAATACATGAAAAAACATGTTTGCAATCACATTTTTCATGTATTTCTCATTTTTCGTGTAGGAAGATCCAGAGAAAGTATGAAACATGGGTACTCATTAGATGATGACTCAAATGTTTCATCCAACAAGTGTTTCCACTCAAAATATGAGTAAACCCATAGAGTGATAAGTTGAAAATACGAGTTGAAAAATAATTTCTTGTTTTTTTCTCTAAAATTTGATTATTTAAACTAATCTTATTTTATTATTTCCATTATTATTTTATAATTTCGTTAGGAGGACCATTTTAGACCTCAAATTTCCCTTGATGATTCTCGTCCTAATTCCATGTTGTTAATTGCAAATATATTTTCTCAAGGATTTCAGGGTTTTGAAGAGGATGGTTTTGAATTTTATGATCCAATTTATGATCAATTGGAATCATCATACTCAACAAACCATTTTTATAATAACAAGCCTTGATCTCTATTGATGCTTGCTAAGAAGGACAACACATATCAGGGTGCATTCATAAGAAGCTTCCAAGGTTTGTTTCGTGATGGTTTTCATCAAAAAGGTAATATTGCATGTCCGTTAGAGGTAGTTTCCATGACACATATTTCTGCTGATAGGAAAGACATTCAATTTGTTGTGCAAGTTATTCAAGCTCTTATATTTTCTATTTCACATTGCTTTATATCGATTTTAATCACTTACATCATTGTGATTGTAGGTTGTGAGCAGTTACATTGATTACATTGGAAATCTCATTACAATTAGCCTTGATCTTCTAACTCATTATGTTAGTAGTAGGCCTAGCTGCATCCTTGTTTCCATTGCATTCTCATCCCGCACTTGCTCTCCATTTAGTCTCTACATTTGTTTTAGTTTCTTATTTTTTCTTGTGTGTTTCTTACAATTTCTTTGTCATGTATTTTCTTTCATTTTTGTTTAATATGACTCTACATGAAATATACTCTTGTTTGGCTCAAAAGAAAATGTGGAAAAACTTGAAAAGGGAGATTGTGATGACTAACATTTCTTGGCTTGTTTGTTATCCTCTTTTCTATCTTGGTTTTACATATTCTTTAAAGTCAGTCATGTATGAATGGAAACTAGGATCCATTTGAGTGGAAAGCTTCCAAGAGAACCATGAAACTCATATCTATTCTAGGATATTGATTCCTTAACTTGGCGTTGTAATTTAATGGTGGTTTTCATGATCATCCAATCAAGTAGAAAAGGGAAAGGGGAAACCAATAGAGAGAAAACTAATATCAGAGGTATATCTACCTATCTCTAAAGGAACAACCTATCCTTCTCTCAATAATTCAGGATCCCCCCAGTGAAGTAATAAGTGCCTAAGCACAGTTCTTAAATATAAATAAAAAAAATAAAGGATGAAATAAGAGAAAGTCCTCATATGAAGAGAGGTGAATCAAGTAACTTCGTTGAGGTATTGTTCTAGCTCATTGGAAACAAAGTGATTCTTTTTTCTTGTGGTGACTTCACCAGGTTACTTTCCATGCCTACTGATAGTAGAGAAACAGGGAGATGAAAACTCATACTCTGATTATCCCTAACTCGCATTACTATATTACCCTCTCCTAGATCGAAACAATTGTGATTTTGCAAGCTTTGTAAGTTTGTTTACCTAAGAAAAGGAATAGATGAGACTATATCCATAATCGTATCAAATGGAGAAGCCATGGTAATCCATGAAATAAATCAATACTTCCTCAAATACTAAGACCTTGCACTTAAAGGCGAAACCTAAATAGAGAATTTGGAGTTTTGCCAGTGTGTTGCTAAGTGTTGTCACTACGACAAACACCCTCCAAAATTTTGCCTACGCTTAAATTTTGGAGCCTACTGAGGATCTTGTGATATGTCTTTCCATGGCCACTTCATGGTTGTCTAATGTTGTTCAAAGTGTTAAGTCTTCTTCTAAGTGTCAAAATCACTTGCTCACACAGGCTTTGTCTTTGATGAATTCACAAACACAAATCTTTCTATGCAAGCTTAGATAAACATTGTGTAACTCTTGAAGGTAAGGCTTGTGAAATCACTAGTGAAAGTAAATACACAACACATGAGCATAATGTACTACATAACACATGTCAAAAGAGAATGTGCACTCTCCATTGACAGGCTTCTTCACTTTGATTGCAATTTTTCATCTATTTCAGTGTGTTTTCTCAATTGTCGCTCTAGCGCACCTTTCTTTTCACAAGTGTCACTTTCACTTTCACAACTATCATTTTTTATTGCATTCACTTTAATAAGTTTCATTTTAATTTTATCTTCACTCTACCATGTGTCTCTTTCATTTTCTTTAAGACTTTGCAAGTGTCATTTGCACTTTTCTCTTACTTCTACAAGTGTCACCTTGTGGTTAGTAAAGTGTCACATACAGTCAAAGGGAGTGATTCGTACATTCTTGAAGGGTAGTTATGATTTATTATTTTGCAGTACAATGTTCCATCCATCATGCAAACATGCATTATACACATTCCCCAAGTCTTGAGCATTGTTTCCTCGTGTCGTCACTTATGTCGCAAAGTGTATCTTAAGCATCGCACTTGGAGGAAAGTATTGTATTATTGTCGTTCCAACTAGAACATGTTGATGGTGGATTGTAAATTATTCCATGTTGAGTGGTTGATCATTTTTAAGTGTGTTATCTTTCTCGAGTGATCTTCTAATTCCATCTCCCACCTCTTCGATCCCACATTTGTCATTTTATGTGAATGATCCTTCTATAGTCAACCTCCTCCCAAACTACCTCCATGAACTGTGCATTAAGTAGTCTCAGGCCACAAGAAGCTTGCACTTCCCTTAGGAACTACTCAATCCACAGTCACTATCTCCAAGGAATGTGAATTTCATAGTCACAGTGCTCGAGGATTATGACTTGCTCAAAGGAACTGTGCAATCTTACCTCCAAATTAGCCTCTTTCTAGGCATTGCACAGTTGCAAGTAGCAGTTTATCTCCGTGTCTCCCTGAACTACATAATTGCATAATTCACTGGATCTCTCTCTCTATCTTGGCTTAGGGGGTCCTGACCCAGGTTTAGAGTTAGTTCCTCCAACCAACAAATCCCTACATTACTGGCCCTTTCGGCAACAACCAACGTAGTGTAGGCTGCAGTCTCACCCAAAGTAGTATAAGGGAATGCTAGAACTAAGTTTCTGCATCTAGAGACTAGTGTGATGCCTTTTTAGTGCCTCAAATCTTCCTTTGCACAGATTGATACACTCCCAAGGCACACTATTGCAACTATGTCAAAGTGGACTTCATACCTTCATGAAGGTCTACGATTAGTCTTTGAAGACTCTTAACAGTCAATATATCTACTTACATGCATGAGAAAGAAGTCCTAAATTAGGGTTCGCATAGATTTACTTAGGTTATTAGTAAACATCAGAGAGATCATTAGAGCATTCGTGAAAATACATAAGCATTATTTGCGTACATCATTAATAGTTATTCAATAAAATCAGGCAACATTCAATCAATATTCCATATAACATATTATTTATTGACATCATATATCATAAACAGAAGTAAATAGAAATATGAAAGAGTTCTTCGGAAACTGTCATTATTGATCTTCAATCAGGATTGTTGACTCAAAACTACCCTACGCACTCTACTGCAGGGGTCCATGCACTCAGTTGCGGACTCTACCTAGGCCTCTATGCACTCAGCTATAGAGTCGTTCTTCTCCTATCTGATCCACTTCTCTTCGCTATCACTACTGTTATATCTACCCATTTCTTGTCAAGTATTGCCTTAGCATCTCTAAGACACACCTATTTATAGCCTTTTGCATACAATGCCATGGTCCAGAGACCATGGGTGGATATCAAAACTGACTTAAACTTTACATAAACGTTGGGAACGAGATCCCCCAAGGACAGTTTTGGGGCTAAAAACCCATATTTTGGTCAAATTTTGTAATAAACTCCTAAGGACTCCACATTGTGTGATCACGGAGCGCGAAGGTGTCATAAGTCATAAATGTTAGTCCACCCTCAGTTTTGTAAAGTAAAGTCGACTGTAAGAGATCTACCCATGGTCTGCGGACCATGGGATTATGTAAAAAAACTAAGCTCTAAGTAGTTTTACAGTCATATCAAGGTAATGAAGAAGAGAGTAATAGCTCTGAAGTAAGAAGTCTAAGTTTTGGGTCGTAGAATAGGTAGAGGATCTACAGCTGAGTGCGTGGACCCCTACAGTTGTGTGTGCAGGGCGGATACAGTCTGTAATTATTTGAAAATATCAATAAAGAGAAGTATTCGGCAATTCTGTGTCTTTGTGTCCGATTACTGCATCTTGACATGTTATGTATCAATTTCATTTTTATTGATTATATGATGCACGAATATATGTAACTACGTTGGTTAAGTGAATGCAATTAAGAACATATATTTACGTAGTGCTAACTATGATTGTCTAATACGATAAGTAAGATACTTAAACTAGATTGGGAATTTGCATAGTACGCTTCCTTAGTAGTGCGAAAGTACCTAAGCCATAGGTTAGGTCTGAGCAAAGGTCAATCATACCCTTTCGCGAAGGTATTGAGGGATGGAATAAAGGGCTAGTATGGCGAGCCCTAGAGCTAAGTGACCTATGCGAAGGAAGGAATAGAATGAATAAACTAACATCACTACCATATCAGGGTGCAGAAACTTGGTTCCAACATCCCCCCATACTGCTTCAGATGACACTTCGGTCTGCGCTCTGTGGGTTGATGCCAAAAGGGCTAGAAGTGTAAGGATTTATTTGGCTAAATAATGGTGAACCTGAGTTAGGCCCCCACAAGCCAACAAATGGTTCTGTCACTGGGACTGGAATCTGCATAAGAGATGTGTGATGTCATATCATTGGAATCCAACTAAGAAATAGATCAGAGACTGGTTGGATAGGAAGATCCACGAATTTGCGGCACACGAGAATAGAAACCAGCACTTGACAAAGGAACAGTGGTTGGACACATACCTATACATAGAGATCCATGAAATATTTTTTTTCTCCTTTCCAGTTGAGCTATATGAGTTGATCGCAAAGCTAGCAAATAGCCAAAGAAGGTGGAAAATTGACAATCCTATTTTTTGGACCCCGAAGCTAGTACAAAAATTCGAAGCATCTGGGGACAAGATCACTCATGCTGTCAATCATTGGCTCAAACACATCATGGGAGGATTTGTGACTGAATTTGTGGTCAACACCTCAGTTAGCTATAACGAGGCGGAGCGACACTTTTTCAAAGGACCATGAGGTAGGTACGTGAAATCTTTGAGTGCCTGGATTAAAATGCTATTGTGCAAAAAATGGGTTATGAAACTATTTTGATGTTCAAAGCTACGCAAAGCTGGAAAACCTACGAGAATGAAGGAAAAAAGCATCTTGAATATAGACCATTGATTTCACCTCTACCAGGTGACAAAGAAGGGATAGCACAAGCTTCTCCATGAAGTGTTATTCAGTTAATAAGACAAGGATTCCTACGACTGCCACCTCCACCTACACCACCTCCAGCGTCACCACCATCACCTACGACTTCACCCATACCACCTCCACCGCAGTTTAGTATGGAAAATTTAGTGAAGTTGCCTTTGTTCAAAGGCATGGGAACTGAGGACCTGCACTAGTTCTGGTTCATCATGAAAGCCGTATGGGAAGCTCAAGGTGTTACAGATGATTACATAAAGAAGGTGACATTGGTTAATGCTCTGCAAGATTGCGTGCTAACCTGGTATATAAAGTACTCTAATGATAACCCGAATGCGGGAGTGGCAAACATCCAGACAATACTGAATAGAGAATTTAGTAGGCCTAAATATGAGGCACAGTCAATTGTGGGATTCAAGGAAATCACGATGCAACCAAGCGAGACACCTTGGGAATTAGATCAGAGCTTGAAATGTAAGATCCGCGAAGCTAACATGAACTTAATAGATGGACAACATTTCGAATGGTTTGTGGATTCGCTCCTGCCACACTTAAGGGTTGCACTGTCCCAACATAAGATAACAAATCAGGTAGAGGCCTTGGAGATTTCCATGAGGCTACATGAAAAAATGATGCAAGATCCAAATCTGGGGGTTCAGTAGATCCATGTGTAGTTGAAAAATATTTACCTCGAAATGAATAGTTTGAAGTAGGACAGAGCAGTTCATCCAGAGGTGTGAAAAGAGGTATAGTGCCTAAAATTCAAGGGTCAGGGGCATGACAAAGACCATTTCCTAGTTTTTGTGAACTATATTGTAGGGGGAGGACTAATGCCTTTGAGGCCAAAAGTTCAAGCAGGACCGAGTGCAAGGCCTGCATTGTGGTGCACTATATGTATGGTAGCAGGAAAACATGCCACAGATAACTGTCATTTGTTGAAGAAGTTTGTATAGACACCGCAACAACTGTTCTGTAACTTTTGTAGGTTGATAGGGCATGATGAGCATAACTACAAGAGTTATGAATTCATGATGGATAGAACTCCTGCCTATAGGGTTCAAGAAAAAACATGGCCCCCTGAATAGAGCACAGGGATGTCACAGACAGGATTTCATGGGTGCAGATAAGGCCAAGGCGGAGGAGGACCTGGTAGAGTTTGGGGATAGTTGATCTACTAAAATTGTGGGGGACTAGGACACTGTGCCTGCGATGGCACTAACCCAACCCATCTGTCGTGTAAATACTGCACTTTGTTTGATCATGAAATGGAAGGCTGTCCTATGTTGATAGCAAGGATATGTGAAAAAGGGGCGCTACCACCTCCACCGACTTAGAACCTACAGATGATGAGGTCTGAGCCACGCAAAGAGGATCCAAACATGAATATAGTGCTCTGAAGTGGAATCAAAATAGGAGATGACAAGGGGAAATAACCAGAAGATGGTACATGGGTTCGCAAAGATCCGGTGAAGGAGGCTAAGTTCGATTTTGGAGTGCACACATGAAACCTTCATGGAAGTGAAGAAGATCTTCTTTAAGGCCTCCACCTCAAGGAGAAAGCATAAGCCTGATTAGGAGATGGACCCTTCTATGCTCACAACCTTCCTGGAGACCTATATGAAGTTAGTGCGTGATAGTAAGGCTGTGAAGGGGTTACAAGAGCTCATAAATAGATGCGTCAGAAATGCTCCGGGTGAGTCAGGCATAGTACAAAAGATTGCTAAGCATAAAATAAGAACGGGACAAGAGAAGAGACTGACCACATAGATAGGAGAGTATGAAATGGATCAGGTTATTTTTGACCTGGGGTCAGATGCGAACCTTCGACCGAAGTAGACTTGGGAATGAATGGTGAGACCTGCACTACAATGGTCTCCAATTCAACTAAGGATGTCAAACCAGTAGAAGATCATCCCCATGGGGCAGCTGCACGGGTTGACCATAGATATTCAAGGTACGAACGCATTGGCTGAATTTGAAGTAATAGAAATTGTGGATGACAGCAAACCCTATCCTGTGCTACTGGGAATTGATTGGGCTATTGATATGAATGGGCTAATCAACCTAAAGAAGTAAAATATGATACTTGAGAAGAAATCACTATGTGTAATAGTACTTCTAGATCATGTTGAAGGATCGTGTTATACTGAACCAATCAGCAATTATGAGAGTGATGACGATCTAAATTGTATCTATAAGATAACAGTGTGAGACCAAGACTAGGTGAATCCCACTGCAGATGAATGAGTTACATGGGATCGTGAGAGTTCCTGCACCTCAGAATCTGATGAAGAGTTAGAGTGCTGGCAGAATCGGTTACATGAAGTGACTACATTAAGTTGCAACATGATGACCCAGTCGTTGCGCTGTGTGTCCTTAGAGGTAAGAAATCTACCTACTTATGATGGCCTAAATGAGGTAGATATCTTTTTGGATGCATTTGAAAGGAAGGTACCAGAAAATTAGTGCTTCCAGGCATTGCAAGAACTATGTGCTATGCCCGCAAGATGGTGGGGTACGCATAGGGGAAGCTTTGATGATTGGCGTGAATGTAGGAGGATGATGAGAACACACTTTGGGAAGCGAAAGGTGCAAATTATAGACAAGTACGATGAGCAGGATGATCCACACACACACTTGGCTGAATGGGCTCAGGCTTATGGAGAGAAGCCCCAACTTGAATGGGCGCACTTGTCCTGTCATACCCTTGATGTCATCCCGATGAACTGGTATGTAGAGATAGAGCTTCGCCATGGTACAGGTGAATGGGATATTCTATGTGAGTGATTCATAATAACATTCAATTTTGAAGACGGGTTTGACTATATTAATGCGGTACTATAGGATCCTTTAGACCTGATTTAGCCTGAGTGGGCTACTCAACTGAGTCACAAGCTGGAATTCTATAATGTAACCACTGAAGAAGAGGATGAGGATCTATGAAAGATTAAAAACCCTGAAACAGAAGGCCACTGCGAGGTTGAAGGACCATGGATTGAGAATCTTGATATAATCGCATTGTTGAAAATGAAAAAAGTAAGCATTGGTACAGAGGCAGGACTCAAATTCGTGAAGATTCCAGATTACTGGGATTACACGACGATGGATAAGGTCATTGAATTGCTCCATGAATACCAGGAATTATTCCCTACCAAGTTTACAGATCTAAAAGGGATAATCGGGGACTTAAGTGTTATGAAGATCACATTGAAGCCCGACGCGAAGCTGGTTAATCAAAGACCTTACCATCTCAATATGAAGTATAAGGAGAAGGTTCAATTAGAGCTAGACAAGATGCTCATGGCAAGCATCATTGAGCCTGTGGAAGAATCTGACTGGGTAAGCCCAATGGTGGTACAAGAGAAGAAGCAGAAGGATGAAATAAGGATATGCATGGATCTCACAAAGCTAAATGACGCTTGCATACATGATCCTTTCCCGACTTTGTTCATTGAAGAAGTGTTCGACAATTTAGGTGGCCAAGAAGCATATTCCTTCACTGATGGGTTCACAGGGTACCACCAAATCAGAATCGCGCCAGAGGACAGGAGCAAGACAACCTTCGTGACAGAGTGGAGTTTTTTTCAGTATACTATAATTCCATTTGGATTGAAGAATGTGCCTACGATTTTCTCACACGTAGTCATTGTTGCATTTAAGGTATTTATTCATAAGTTCCTAGAAGTATACTTTGATGATTGGACTGTGTTTGGGCTATTGAAACACCATGTCACTATTTTATGCCTAATGTTGGATACTTGTCAAAGATACCAAATCATGCTCAATCTGAAGAAGTGCCTATTTTGTGTTCCTTTTGGGACCTTGCTGGGTCATGTGGTTTGAAAACAGAGACTAATGATAGATCCTGTGAAGATAGTGGTGATACTGCACTTGGAAGCACTGAGGAGTGTGAAGTAGTTACGTGCTACCCTGGGACATATGGGATATTACAGAAAGTTTATCAAAAGCTATTCCCATATTACCACGCCTATGGAGAAATTTTTGAAGAAGGATGTCACATTCTACTGGAACGAGGACTATAAAAAGAGCTTGGATATTAAAAGAAAAGATGGTCATTGTGCTGATTCTAGTCTTCTCGGATTGGAAGAAGGAGTTTCATGTACATGATGACGCATCATGTATAACGCTGGGAGTAGTGCTGACACAGGTTGGTGAAGGAGACTTGGATAATCCTATCATGTTCGTAAGAAGAAGGCTATCCAAGGTAGAGAAGAAATGTTCCACCACCGAGCATGAAGGGTTTCCATGGTGTATGCGCTCTAGAAGTTTAGGCACTACTTGCTGGGAGGCCATTCTAAGATGTATACAGATCACTCCATGCTGAAGCACCTGGTCAATAAACCTGTGTTGGGGGAAAGAATGTGTAGGTGGCTCTTATTGTTCCAAGAGTGATTTTCAAGTTATTGTGAATCCTGGACGACTAAACGTGGGACCAGACCATCCGTCGCACATTAAAACACAGGAAAAGCTCACTAATTAGGAGGAGGGATTTCCTGACATGTAGCTATTCGTAGTGCGTGTCACGGATGGTCATTTTGAGGATATAATACACTTCCTCACAACAAGAACTATCCTGGAAGTATACACTATCCAGCAGAAGAAGGAATTAGTGGTGCGCGAGGTAGATTTCTCTGCCATTGCTAGGCATCTGTACAAAATGGGGTCTGATGAGATATTGTGACAATATGTACTAGAGTTTGAAAGAAGCAACATCCTCGCAAATGCTCATGGGGACACCGCGGGAGGACATTATGCAGGAAGAGAAACTACGCAGAATATTCTACGCACAGGGTTGTGGTGGCCAACCCTCCATCAGGACTCAAAAGTGTATTGCAAGGCGTGTGATGTGTGTCAAAGGACTGGTAGGCCATTACAAAGGGATGGGATGCCTTTGAATCCATAGATGACGTTGCAACCCTTTGAGAAATGGGTGACAGATTTTGTGGGACTCATTCAGCCCCAAGGAAAGATGGGAGTAAGGTACAATATCACCGTGATGGAGTATTTGACTTGTTAGGTGGAGGCATAGCCTGTGAAGGATTTCACAGGTGTGACTACTGCAAATTTCCTCTTTGAGTATGTACTAATGCAATTTGGATGTCCAAAGATAATGATGAGTTATTACGGTACACATTTTCTAAATGAGACGATCAGTGCGCTAATGGAGGAATTTCAGGTATATCACTAGAAGAGCACACCTTATCACTCGCAGGCTAACGAGATGGTGGAAGCATTCAATAAAGTGTTGGAGAACGTGCTGATCAAGGTTTTCAATGCTCAGCAAATTTATTGGGACCTACGCATGCCTGCAATACTATGGGCTTATCGAATGACATGCAAGAAGTTGACTAAACAAACCCCCTTTAGTCATGTCTATGGGGTTAAAGCGGTAATGCATATGGAATATATTGTGCCTAGTCTATGCATAGCAGTGCTCATGGGTATGAAAAATCCCAAAGCCCTGGAGAAAAGGCTTGCACAGCTAGATGAGCTTGAGGAAGAGATATTTCTAGCTAGATTTCAACAACAGTCCAAATACAACACGAAAAAGACTGACACGATTGACACATTAAGTTACGCACCTTTAAGGTAAATGACCTGGTTTTTTTATATGACAGTAAGTTTGATAAATTTCTAGAGAAATTTAGAATGCACTATTTAGGGCCCTATGTCATTAAGGAAATTACTAATGGAGGAGCAGTACAACTGGTCAAATTGAATGGAGAGCCCTTCCCAGGAAAGGTGAATGGTAGTCGCTTGAAGCCATACATCGGTAGCCCGACCATGTGACTAGATGAAGGTAGCACATTCTTAGTGCTCTAGGCAGCTGAAAGGAGGAACGAGACTATAAAATACACTACTCAGATTGGGGAGATGTGAGATTTCAGGACTATGCGAAGCAAGGAAGTGTCACAGGGTTTGCGATAGTGCGAAGGGAGTTGTGATACCCCTAGAGAAATCGCGCAGGTTGGTTGGAAAGTGACTGTTAAAGTCATTATTCATGATTTGACGGTAGGAGTGCGGATAAATGGAACGAGCGACTGGTATTTAAGATGAAATTTATGGCTCAGATCCTTGAAAATCTACTGCCAATCCAGCATTAATGAACCAAATTTGGGGGGAACGGTTGGATTTGAATTCAAAATGCCCTATAAATTCCAAGTGGTTTTCTAGCAAAAAACACTTGGCATTTTGAGAATTGAGTTGTAGAGCTCTCAGGTGTGCATGAATTGCAAGCACTATGAGCTTCTAATAGCTAGTAAATAATTTGAGACATTGTCGAAGGAAACACATGAGTTCATGTATAAAATCATGTCGACACCCATAGAAGTTAGAGATATCGAAGTAGAAGAATCAGTGCTAGAAGTTGAGATGGAGGAAAAAGTGGCTGCTCCAGAGGTCACTGAGGTACTCACTGAAGTCCCTAAATGACCAAGAACACCGAGACCAAAGCCGATCCCAACCAAAGAGACTATAAAGCATAAAAAGGGCAAGTAGCCTACCATGTCGGTGGACGCATTGCTAAGGAGAAACCCACCAAAACCCACTACACAAGAGAAAAACAAGGCCATAAATTTGGAGCCAGAGGAGGAATACATTGAATACATCTCAATGAATGATGAGGATATGGGAGTTGAAGTGGAAAAGGTTGAAGCCTAGGGTGTAGACACTATTACTCGATTGCCGGAGTATGTCCCTCTGCAAGCCCAATACCAAGGTGTTGAAGGACATCGATGAGAGTAAGACTCCCCTGCAAACCCCTATGATGTTAGACGAAATTTTTCTCGACGAATCGTGCTTGGCTTGAGTGTCAATGCTGAAACTTGAAGATCGGGACTTGGTTGATCATGAGAAGTTCCCACACCTGGTGACCAAGCAACTGATGCGCTGCATCATTGATACCAATATTGGATTGACCACATTAGAGCCGCGAAGGTGGCTCAAGGGAGTAGACAAGGCAGGGTTGCTCAATCTACTTTGGGTGCCACACTACAACCACACCTCGGTGATATTTTTAGTCATCAAGCAGCTATTTTGCTTGGTGCATGATGGGTTTCTATGGCTAGATGAGCTGATACCCATCACAGATAGATTGATTCAATGGATAACACGATTGCCATATATAGGAGAGAATCCAATAATGATATTTGGCAGAAAAGGTGGTGAGCAGGTTCTCATAGAATCCATGAAAGAAAAATTTAATCTAGTGAAGAAGCCGTGTGTATATGTTATGTCCAGCATCTACAATCCCACTGTGAAGGAAGCCACATAGGTCTTAGTGTGGAAGGTGATGAGGAAGTGTTACGCCAATGAGGTGTCGGCACCTGTCATCATGGTAGCAGCAGAATGCACTAAAGGAGTCCATTTCAACTGGTCAGACTACCTTCGTGGAGAGTTCGTGGTGAACTGTCGCGAAACACAGGAGCTCAGTAAGATGTTCCACTACGTGTGGCTCTTGCTGTCAATTGTTTGGCTAGCGTGGCAGCTACCAAAGGACATCCAATTCCCTTCAGTCATGCCAGACCTCCCAAAAGAAATGAAGTATGCTTTTCTATGGGTGACCAAGGACACGCAGTGAGTCAGGGATAGCAAGATCTTTTGGATCTTCATGGAGATGAACATTTGGATGGCCATCAACTGCAAACATCGATTGTTGCCTATGGTGTATGCCAACCTACAGGGCTACGCCGAATTTAAGGCAAACTTCCGTTGAGTATCCATCAGGGCATGGAAGGACCCTGTCAAAAAATGGTATGACTTGCCTTATCCGGCAACGAATGACACCATTGATGCGATGCTTGATCAATGGTCGGTAGAGTGGTGCACTATCACAAACTTAGTGGTGGGCAGGAGAAAGTCTGCCACGTAGAAGAAGAAGGAGGAGGCTCAGCTTAAGATGGCACAACTAGATGAAAAGAGGAAAAATGAGGCTACTGATAAGGCCTAGGCGGAGCATGAGGCTGCGTAGCAGACCAGAAAGTAGACAGGTGGGACAGAGTGGGGCTCTCACAAAGGCACGAGGTCACCTTCACCTGAGACAAAGGAGGAGATAGAATAGCATGACATGAACCCTCCGGAGATGTCTGACCGTATCAAGCACCCAAGGGAGTTGGAGAAAGGAGGGTCCAGGAGGAAATCAAAGGTGACCAAGACATCACTAGACCCTATCACATTAAGAGAGGGCGACTTGCATGATATCGATGACACAGTGAGGGATGTCACCACAGAGGCCTTATAACAATTTGAGCAGCAGCAGCAGATCATCTTGGGGACTATCTAAATAGGGCTATAGGAGCTATAGACTGATGCATTGCAGGCTAGCATGGTATCTACCAACCTGGGTATCAGCACTTCAAAGGATGCCGAGATGCTGCACGTGAAGGCTTCTAGTACGATAGTGCTACATAATGGAGCACTGACCACAGAGAATGAGGTTAACAAGCCCACTGTTAGTGCCCTAAAGGGAGTAAAGTTGAACCTGGTAGTGCTCCTACATGAAGCACTCCACCTCTTGCAAGATGGAGTGATTGCAAAGCTGAGGGTTCATGAGCACTGTGCCCTAAAGGTGATCAGTGAGCAATGGATCAACAATGAGAAGATGGCCCTACAAAGAAATTCTACCATTGTTGTTGAGACCAAGGTGACCAATCAGTAAGTGCATTATGCAGGTCATTGAGGAAGCATTTTGAATGGTCCTAAAGTTGGCCATTCCAGAGGAGGAGCCAGTCGAGGTACGCATCCGTAAGCTGGCCACAGGGGTGCATGAAACTCATACTACCATGGCGCGGGTTCAGTTGGAGTTGAACCTACAAGTTGTAGAGTTACAATTGAGAGCCCAACCTTCAACTCCACTAGAAGTGAAGGAACATCAGATGACTGTTGTCACCGAAGTAGTAGCGGTGGTGGATAGTGCAGTAGTAGACTGCACGCAATTGTTTGAGTAGTCATTTGAGGTTCTGAACGGCTTGCAGGAGGACCCCACTATACAGCGTCTAGAGAGGGAAGCATGCAAGCTACAATAGTGCTATGATGACGTTAAGGGCATAGTGTGAACTGTCGTGCTAACAGAAAGACTAGCCAAGTTGTAGGAGGCCAAGCAGCTGAAGGAACATGTGGACGTAGCACTGCACAAGGAAGTAGTGCTGAAGGCAAGGCTGAAGCCTTAGTTGGATGAGGCTTACATAGTGACAAGATCTATCGAAGGCAAACTTGTGACTCTACAAGCGATGCAGCAAAAGATTCAGGACTACAACGCAGGAGCAGTGACCGAGCATATGGTCGAAGATGCGAAGCAGGCAGTAGCTTAGTGCACTACCAAGGTTGCAGTCATACGCGTCGAGATGAAGGTATTCACGTAAATATCTCCACACCTACTGAGTGACTTGAGGGAAGGTCACGATGTTTGTGTTGGGGGCATGATGGGAACGAGATCCCCAAGGGATAGTTTTGGGGCTAAAAGCCCATATTTTGGTCAAATTTTGTAAGAAACTTGTAAAGTCTCTGCATTTTGTGATCGCGAAGGTTTCATAAGTCATAGAGGGTAGTCCGCCCTTAGTTTTGTAAAGTAAATTCGGCTGTAAGAGATCTACCCATCGTTCGTAGACCATGGGATTGTATAAAAAGAGCTAAGTTCTAAGTAGTTTTAGAGTCATATCAAGGTAATGAAGAAGAGAGTCATAGAACTGAAGTAAGAAGTCTAAGTTTTTGGTCGTAGCATAGGTAGAGGCTCTACAGCTGAGTGCACAGAGGCCTAATGTTGAATTCCACAGCTATGTGCGTGGATGCCTGCAGCTGTGTGCATAGGGTAGATAGAGTCTGTAATTACTTGAAAATATCAATAAAGAGAAGTATTATGCAATTATGTGTTTTTGTATCCGGTTACTGCATCTTGACATGTTATGTATGAATTTCGTTTGTATTTCTTATATGATGTGCAAATATATGTAACTATGTTGGTTAAGTGAACGCAAGTAAGAACATTTATTTACGCAGTGCTAACTATGATTGTCTAATAAGATAAGTAAGATACTTAAACTAGATTGTGAATCTTCATGGTACGATGCCTTAGCAACGTGAAAGTACTTGAGCTACAGGGTAGGGCTGAGCGAAGGTCAATCATACTCTTTCATGGTGGTATTGAAGGATGGAATAAAGGGCTAGTCTGGTGAGCCCTAGAGCTAAGTGACCTGCGTGAAGGAAGGATGAGAAGGAATAAATCGACATGCGGAAAATTGGTTCCAGCATCCCACCATACTACTTTGGGTGAGACTTCAATCCGTGCTCTGCGGGTAGATGATGAAAGGGCCAGTAGTGTAGGGATTTGTTTGGCTAAATAACATTGAACCTAGGTCAGGCCCCCACAAGACAACAGTAAAATAAGGGGCTAAAACCCTTTGACTCCTAATCCTCTATGCATTTTGAATCAACAAATCATGGATACTTTATATTATTTACAAACATTAATCAAAACTTGGGTTATCTTAACCCCAAAACTGACCTAGGGGACCCCATCCCAATAGTCTCCTACACTATGCATTGTGCAGTCAAGTGGGAAATATCACCTCACTATGACCCTCAACTATGCAGTATTGACTCTCAAGCCTCCAGTTTCTACACATGGTGTAGTTATAGTCATCAGTACCTCTTTCGTGTCCTCTAAAACTGCACACTATGCAATCCTAAGGATTCATCCCTATCTAGTACCTAGTTCCAGGTCAATTGATTGATTTCATGAAAAGAGTTAGACTAGGATATTTTTGGATTGATTTTGTCTTGTAATGAGTGGAATTCACTTGTAGGTAATTTATCTTGACCTAACAGGATAATGCTCAGAAAGGAGGAGAAGGAGACCAAGGCAGAAGATACTTATGAAGTTGTGAATAAAAGATGACCAGTAAAAAATAAGATCAACGGACACGAGATTGCAACAGAAAATGAAGGATCGATATCATAGTAAAGACTCCACATCTTCACACCTTTTGGAGGAGAAAGAGGAATAAAATGAAACATCTATCATGAAGACACATATATAACATCAAGAATAGAAACTTAGGATTGCCACATCATCATGAAGTTTCTCCTCATCATTTCCATGTCATGGCGTGTACAAATTTCCTCACAATTTCATATGTATCTGTGTGTCTTGCCACATCATCATGTGGAATGTAATGATGTATTTTAAAATAAAATGACAAAATTTAATGTGTGGAAGTCCAAGAGCCACATGTAGACTAAAGAGTCACTAGGAGTCTAAGAGTCTTATACGAACTTCAAGAGTCACTTCGAAGTTCAATAGTTATGAGGGAAGCTCAAGAGTCATGATGATATGAAATGTCATTCCTCTTGATATAAATACACCCTCATAACTTAAGAAAATGGGCTTTGGAGGCTTCAGTTTTTGTAGAGATAGCCTTGGCCTCTCTAGCTTGGAATAAGAGAGAATATCATTCTTTGGAGAATCAAGATGTGACTCAATGTTCCACTATTGGAGCCAATGGCTTGCCAGAGTAACTGTGCTTGGATCTTTCACCTAATAATTAGAAGCTTGTTGAGCCGACACATTTTCATGCATGTATCATGAATATTGTAAGACTATTATTTGGATCTTTATTGTATATGTTATGATCATATGTACTAAATAAATTGAACTAATTCATTGGATTTGGTACGTATCTTGTTGAATATGTGTTGTATTTTCTTTAATTATCATTGTGTCTATGTGGACTATTTCATTATATAACTAACTAATCATTCCTCGCTCTTGTGTGATTCTCTAAGGATAATACCATTACTTTCCTTCAAGAGGATCACTCTTACTTTCCTCTCATGAAGGTCTCCTTTTACACATTTCAGTTGGTGCTCCAAAGTGTCAACTTACGTGTTAATTTCAAAGGCTATGGGCATACTCCCTTATGTAATTCATTGCAGACAAGGAAAATCTTAAAGTTCTAATGGCCAAGCCGACACTCCACATCAGGCTTCTACTCCAAACGATGTGAGGTAGAGTTGGGACTTCATACCATGGAGACCCCCTTGGTTGAATGATTTCCAACACTATCAATAGTACCTTAGGTTTTTTTTCTATATGGTGGTACTTGGGAGGACATCTTGGCCTAGTTGGTATTGAGATTTTAGTTATATTTTCACCTTGTTGATGTTTATATCTTGATGTGGGAGGGTATCTTGGTCTTATAGATATATTTTTATTGTTTGGACTTGATGATACCTAGATCCCTATAAGGGTTGGTATCTTGGAATTGAGGCCTAAATGGCATCTATATCCTATTGGATTGATACCAAGGTTGTATCCAAATGGTACCTATAGTGGAAAATTTCCTTGATGACATCTTAGTCCATGTTGAGTTAGTGTCTTGGCATGTAGCCTTGATGACACTTGATTGATACCTTGGTAGTTTTTGGCCTTGATGCAATCTATCATTACATATTTTGTCATAATCTTCTTGGAACACTTCAAATTTAGGTGAACCTTCTACATATTGAACAATTATGAATACCTCCCTAGTTAAGAGGGAGTGCTAAAAATGTAACTAGTATCAGTCTTCATAGTTGTTTTCTGGCTCATGACATGATGTAATTATTATTTATTTGTAAAAATAAAGAAAAAAAGTGATTGTAAAATAAAACAAAAATATTATTTTATAAGCATGGGTTTCATTCTCAACTTATTATATTTCTAGGTCAAAGCACCCATTATGTGCTTTTAGGGTCTGTGTCACGAGTCATTGTCCTTGTCGTCTTGTATTAGACTGTAACAACCCTGGACAAAAATCCAAATAATAAAGTTAATAAAAGAAAAATAATAACCAAAGTCATGGGACACATATTCCAAGCTGAATGTCAGGAAATCATAGTGATGGGGATCACTTGTGATTAATTAGTGGCAATGGAAATTAGCAAAGGAAATGGAAAAGGTTTTGGAAAGGCATGAGGCATTTATTGGCATTTTATTTATGAAAATAATGTAAAATAGGAGAAAAGGAAGGTGAAAGGTCACATGCTACATGTTAGGAGAAAAATGAAGGAAAATAATGGAAAATTGAAGGAAATAGAGAACTCAATGATAAAAAGGATTATGAGGATAAGTTCACAACCTTTTGTTAGCGTTAGATTTTGTTAGTTATGTTTTAGGATCTCTCTCTCTATTTTCCCTCTCTCATACTCTTTCACTTAGAGTTTCTTAGATAACTCTTGAAGGAGTGTGGCATACTTGAGATTTGTTGCAAGAAATAAAAAGAAGAGCAAGAAAGTGTAAGAGGACCTCGGGATCAATAATGAAAACAGGTTTGGTTGTAGGTACAGAGTTGCATGTATGGTTACCTTGCTAGTTTTTGCATGCATGGCACATGAATTTGGTTTCTTTGTCATGATTTCTCATTGGAATCAAGGTTTTCCTATATTGACAGTGTCTTTTCCTAGCCTTTCGATTTCCTGGACAGCCATGGTGTTGTGGGTTTCTTTCATTTTCTTTTCTAGTTTGTACTCATGTTCCTTATGATTATGGAATGAGTTACCAGTTCCCGAGCCTTGGTTGGACCAACTCTATGGGAGCCCTGAAACAACGTGAGTTAAGTTACTAGTCGTAGAAGCCTTGGTTGGAAAACAATTTGGGAGCCCTTTGTTAGAAAATTATATATTACAGAGAAATGGAACACATAGAATATTGCATAAATATAAACACAGAAAATGCATAAAACTAGAGAGACACAGATATACGTGGTTCACCCAGTTTGGGCTATGTCCACCCCGAACAACCAGTCTTTCCTTTCTATTATCCAGCAAAATGAAGAGACACAACCTACAACAAATCCGCTATAATATCCTCTATTTTCTCTCACAGTCTCACCTCTCTATTTCTCGCTCGGAGAATACACATCTATTTCACAGCCTCAATATAATGCCCTCATACAAAGAGAGGAGTTGCCTTCTAGGGCAAAAAGCCCTAAACTAAACATAAGTTCTATCATTAGATCATCCACCTAATGATCAGCCCAGATTGACTAGAAATTACTATACTTTTACAAGGCAATTTTACATCTGTTTTTAGCTTTGGGGGCGTTGCCCCCGAAACCCCTACCAGGGGACCGCTGGCCCTCAGACCCCCCAGCCGGGGGGGATCGCCCCCCCCCGAACCCCCATGGAGGGGGACAAGTCCCCCCTGCACCCCCCCACATGGAGGGTTGTACAATCTTCCTGGGGTATACATCCAGCTGAAACGAAGACCTCTAAATAATCATGCGCCACACCCAAAAATCTCCCACTTGGAGAATGAATGTAGCAACTCCACCACTGCTTCCTTTCCTCGACAATGACTCCTCTTTGGACCTGGCTATTTCTCATCTTCATTGTTATCCTTGAAGACCAATTGAAACTGAGCATATTCTCAGTTTCTCCCTGGTTACAACTTTTGTTATCATATCTACAAGATTCTGGCTAGTGTGTATCTTTTGCAGCTTCAACTCTCCATCTTCCAACACTTATCGTATGAAATGGTACTTGAGTTGTATTTGTTTAGTCCTGGAATGAAATGTTGAGTTCTTTGCAAGATGAATGGCACTTTGGCTATCGTTGTATAACGTGCCCATATCATGATTCTTACCCAATTCACCCATAAACCTTTGTAACCAAATCATTTCTTTACTAGCCTCTGTAGCAGCAACATACTCTCCTTATGTTGTTGAAAGTGCAACAACACTTTGGATTTTTGAAACCCAACTGATAGTTGTTCCACCTACAGTAAATACATATCCTGTAGTGCTCCTCTTGTTATCTCTATCACCTGCCATATCTGCATCAACATATCCCTGTAGAGAAATGTTTGAACCACCAAAGCATAATGCTTGATTTGTGTACCTTTCAAATATCTGAGAATCCATTTCACTGCCATCCAATGTTCCTTTCCTAGATTTTTCATGTACCTTCTTACAACTCCCACTGCATGTACAATATTAGGCTTTGTGCAGACCATTGCATACATTAAGCTTCCAACTGCTGATGCATATGGAACTTTAGACATATAATCCATGTCTTCTTGGGTCTTTGGGCACATTTCCTTACTAAGTTTGAAATGACTAGCAAAATGTGTACTAACTGGTTTTGCATTGTGCACGTTAAATGTTTTCAACATATTTTGTATCTACTCATTCTGAGACAATGTTAATTTGTGATTTTTCTTGTCTCTAGTTATTCTCATACCAAGGATTTGTTTTGCAACTCCCAAATCCTTCATTGCAAATGAATTTGCCAATTTTATTTTGAGCACATTTATTTCCTGCATGTTAGACCCTGCAATAAGCATGTCATCCACATACAATAACAATATAATATAGTTGCCATCATTTTGCTTTTTCAGATAAAAACAATGATTAGAGTGACATCTAGGATAACCTTGTTCAGACATAAACTTGTCAAATTTTAGATACGACTACCTTAGAGCCTGTTTTAAGCCATACAAGCTCTTCTTCAACCTGCACACTAGTTTCTCCTTCCCTTTCACCTCATATCCTTGTGGATGCTGCATATATATCTCTTCCTCCAAATCCCCATGGAGAAAGGTTGTCTTTACATCTAACTGCTCAAGATGCAAATCTTCAGCTACTACTAGACTTAGAATAGTTCTAATTGAATTCATTTTAACAATAGGAGAAAATATCTCATCAAAGTCTATACCCTTTTTATGTGCAAACCCTTTCACCACAATTCTATCTTTATACCTTTTTCTACTTCCATCTTCTTCCTTCAACTTGTAAACCCATTTACTCTGCAATGTTGTTTTACTTGTAGGCAACCTAACTAAGTCCCAAGTCTGGTTATGTGCTAAGGAGTCCATTTCTTCTTTCATGGCTTGCTCTCACCTCTTCCTGGTTTCTACCTGCACTGCTTCTTCATAACATTCTGGTTCACCAGAATCAGTCAACAATACATAATATAATGAAGGAGAGTATTGTTTAGGGGGTCTACTTATCTTGGTAGATCTTCTAACACCACTTTCAGGTGTTTGAAGTGATTTCTGTTGTTGTGGTTTTTGTTCTAGCTGTTGATCATTATGATTTTAAGGCACCGTCACTTTTCCTGTGATATCGTCAAGCACTGTGTATTCTCTGTTTTCTTTTTCATGTTTCTTTTCTTGCAACTGATTCTTATACAAGACCTCTTCATTGAATATTACATCTTTGCTCCTAATGATTTTGTGATATTCATAATCATATAAGCAATAACAAAAATCATTAACACCATATCCAATAAAGGTACATTTCTTTGATTTTGCCTCAAGCTTTGTTCAATTTGCTTTGTTAATGTGGAAAAAGGCTTCACAAGCAAAAGTCTTTAAAAAAGAGTAGTTCACATTTTTACTTGTCCATGCCTCCTTTGGAATACCACCATCCAAGAAACTTGAAGGCCCTGTTTTTATTAGATAAATAGCAGTATCTACAGCATCTGCCCAAAATTGTAAAGGCAATCCTGCATGCAATCTCATGCACCTTGCACGCTACATGATTTTCCTGTTCATCCTTTCTGACATGCCATTTTCTTGTGGTGTTATTGGAACTCTCTTCTTTCTATGAATTCCATTTTTTGAACAGTACCTATCAAACTCTTTGCTGCAATATTCACCTCCATTATCTGATCTACTTCAACCTTTTTCCTGTCTCATTTTCAACCAAAGCTTTCCATTTCTTGAAAGTATCAAATACATCAGATTTATTTCGAATACAATAAATCCAGGTTTTTCTGAGTTGCATCATCAATAAAAGTAACATAATAATGAGAGCCACCAAGAGATGATACCTGAGCAGGTCCCCATACATCAGTATGCACAAGCTCTAATTTTTCGCTCTTCTTTTCTTTCCCAACTCTAAGGAATCTGACTCTCTTCTGTTTTCCATAAACACAATTCTCACAGAATTTTAAATCAACATGCTTCAAACCTGGCAACAAATTTCTTGAGTGAAGAATCTACATCCCCTTCTCACATATGTGCCCGAGCCTATGATTCCACAATGTTGTATCTTCTCTTGTAGATGTTAAAGCATTAACATAATTAGAAATACCATTGCATAAATACAATGTAGCAACCTTTTCTCCTTTCGCTATTACCAGGGATCCTTTAGTGACCTTCCAGGTTTTATCTGTGAAAGTAGTTACACAACCTTCACCTCCCAACTTCCCTGTTGAAATCAGATTTTTCTTTAGATCTGGAACATGCCTTACCCCCTTTAGTAGCCACTGATTTCCATTTTGTTGTTTTATGAAAACTATACCCATTCCAACGATTTTACAGGGTTTATCATCACCCAATCGAACCTGTCCAAAATCTCCTTGAACATAATCATGAAAATGTTTCTTATTAGGTGTGACATGGAATGAGGCCCCTGAATCTACCACCTAGGCATCAATAATATTTTCTAAAGGAAGAATCAAAGCATCTTGTAACACATCACATGTTACATTCGCTTCATGATTAGTTTCTTGTTGCGCTTCTCCTTCTTTTCCCTTCTGAGACTTGCAATCTTTCTTCAGGTATCCTTTCTTCCCGCATTTCCATAACACTATCCCCGATCTAGACTTGGATCTGCCTTTTCTTGACTTACTGCGATAACCTAGGCTCTTTCCTCTTTCCATTTTTCTTCCCCTAGTCTCTGCAGTCAAAGCATTACCTGATGTATCACTGGAGCTTTTCCGTTGCATTTCCTCGCTAAGGATTGCACTGACAACATCATCAAACTTTAAAGTACTAGATCCAGAGACAAAGTTACTAATGGCCATAACTAAGCCATTCCAACTTTTTGGCAATGAGCACAGAAATAACAGAGCCCTAAATTCATCATCAAAATTTACCCCTACAGAACTTAACTGACTTGTAACTGTATTAAAATCATTTAAATGGTCTGCAACAAATCCACCTTCTGACATCTTCATATTAAATAAACACTTCATAAGAAATACCTTATTTGAGTTCGACGATTTTTCATATAGTTTGGCCAATGTTGACATTAAACTCTTTGTTGTCGTTTCCTTTGAAATATTAAACGTTACCGATGCCGCTAGGCACAACCGTCTTGTTCCAAGTGCCTTCCTGTCAAGAATGTTCCATTTTGTGTCTGTCATACTCGTCGGCTTCTTTGTCTTTCCGCTCAATGGTAGGTACAAATCTCTCTAATATAGATAATCTTCCATCTGCATCTTCCATAGTTGGTAGTTTTTGTCGTTAAATTTTTTGACCCTAAACCTACCATCTTCCACCATTGCTCCCACTCGAACCAAGAACCCTTCTCTCCTATGAGTTTATCAGCCAAATAGACCTTTGAATCTGATACCAGTTGTTAGAAAATTATATATTACATAGTAATGGAACACATAAAATATTACAGAAATATAAACATAGAAAACGCATAAAACAAGAGAGACACAGATATACGTGGTTCACCCAGTTTGGGCTATGTCCACAGAGAAACAGCCAATCCTTATTTTATTATATTATCTAGCAAACTGAAGATATACAACCTACAACAAATCTACTATAACTCCCTCTTCTCTCTCAATCTCCTCTTTCTTCCTCACTCAGAATACAAATAAACATAGACGCAATACAATTCCCTCATATATAGTGACGGGTTGCCTTCTAGGGAAAAAAACCCTAAATTAAACATAATTTATACTGTCAGATCATCCACCTAATGAACAGTCTAGATTGACTAGAAATTACTAGACTTTTACAAGGCAAATATTCATATTTTTTTCGCTTCGGGGGTGCTGCCCCCAAATCCCCGTCGGGGGACCACTAGCCCCCGGAACCCCGCAGGGGGGACAAGTCCCCCCTGCGTTGAGGGGTGTACAATCTTCTTGGGGTATACATCTGGTTGAAACCTTTGAATACAGAAGATAATCAGGCTCCACACCCAACAATACATACCTTGTTCTAGGAGACTTACCCTTGACTATTGATGTGTGGTCCTTACAACAGTAATGTTTGAATGCATGTTTTTTCTTGCCTTCTAGGAGCTCGATATTGAATATGTTGTATCTATGTAATTTCAGATCTCCGGGGTCTGAAATTGGGTTTTATGGTAACCCTCTGAGTCCTCTTTCCAACCCCACAGGTCTGATCAATATTGGATTCTTCAAGAAAATGCTATTATGAATCTC
Organism: Pinus taeda; assembly: GCA_000404065.3. NCBI lineage: Eukaryota > Viridiplantae > Streptophyta > Pinopsida > Pinales > Pinaceae > Pinus > Pinus taeda. The sequence continues at coordinate 63,950 of APFE031429222.1, read as the reverse complement.
CCATGATGACCTGATTATATACTATTTCAATAGAACAAACTTGTACGAAGTTCCACGTGCCACTTTTTCAATATTAGGCCCTAAAGTCACTAGTCAATAAACTATATTCTATACTATTTCTTCTACTATTTATGAAATTTGAATACAATGCTTAGAGAGAAAGTTATGATGATTTTCCCAACATCATATGTTTGACATGAAATTTGGGAGCCTGCAAAAACCCTAAATTACTTAGACCATATCTCTGAAAATGTAGCGAACCAAGATTTAAAATTAGGTCATTAGGTTCATAAAGATTTTTTCTCAAATGGTTTTTAATTTCAGCTTCTGAAGCTTCACAAAAAAAAAAAAACGTTATAGCGAAAATTCAATGATGACCTGTTTAAAGCCACAAAATCCTTACAAGAGGAGGATATGAGGGTCATTATTTAAATGAATGTCTTGAGTTGAGAGGTTCCTCAACAAGTGAACGTTGGAGGTATTTTAGGAGGCAAAAAATATTATTAATTATTGACTATTCAATGACCACAACCAATTATGAGTGCCATGCCACAACCCCATAGGGTTTTAGCCCACTAACTAAGGTTACTAACTTCAAATGCAAATAACTCTCAAACCGTGAAGAACTGGGAGGTGTACCATATATCAACGGAAACATATTAACAAGTAGAATCCCATCAAGAATATTCTTGATGAAAAATAATATGAGTTGTCAAGTAAAACTTATCTTGCAAGATTGGGGTAGCCCCTGGTGCTGCTTGGGTTGACATCAATGAAAACCACTGATCAACAATATACAACACCATTTTTTTAAGAACTTGTAAATAGTTTCTTTAAGCCTCTTGCACATGTTCTACTGGAGCCTTTACACCCAAGATGCTCAAAAGTTTCAAAATGTTCATAAACACTTTAAATTTTGATAGTGATACTGATCAGGTCATGGATAGCATTAGTTTGCATATTTTCTGAACTGGGCCCACTTTAGAAGTTGTAGGGTAAAATCCATTAGAAATTAAAGGTTGATTATTGCCTTCAGAACTTGGCTAAACAACTATATTACTAGCTAATTTTTTTTCATCAGCATATACAAATTTCGAGTTCACTAGGCTTGGTGTCTCTCCTATGTTGGTACAAATTCCTTATGCAAATTTTTCTTCCATTTTGAGTCCAGATTCTTTACCTACAAATATTTGATACCCTAAGGTTACCCTACACATCGGTAGGTAATAGGCACAATGCAACGTAAATTCTAGGGAAATCAACCTAGGAATCATGCACCACCAACGTCTAACCATATCACCTCACCTAGTCATGTGATGATTAGACAACTTAGGAATGAAACCATGTAAAGTGCCATATCCACCATGAACAAGACACATACCCTGACTATCATCACAAGGGTAACCTAATGATCCTTGTCACCAAATCATGGGATTTATTCATTGTTTCCTATTCTATATATGTTTCTGGTACAAAAATATATACAAAATGTGTTAGAAACTCTTCTAAAGCAAATCGTTTCCAATCTCAAGAAACTTGTAAGGGAGTTTCTAGATCATATTAAACAAATTGACTTTGATACCTACCTGAGACAAATTTCATCATATATGTTTTATATTTTTCTCTCTGGATATATATATCATTTATGCATTTCCTCAAACTTTGAAATATGATGTTGGGGAAATTTTTGACATTTTTTCGCATCACGTGATCTAACATTAAACCGTACCAGATCTAGACTACCAAGTGCTTGCACCTATCTAAATTCACCTAAAATGTATATTAATCCTACTTCATGGTCATTTTAGTGTTACCTTATGTGCAATTATATCTTTTTCTACTTGCACGATAACTGTTAACTTGTGAAAAATGGTCAATATGTTGATGTATCTATGGAGAAATGACTATATGTCTGGATATAGTAGGAATCATGAACATTGAATTTTTTTTAAGGAACAATTGAAAACTTATTTTTCCTTTGGAAAACAAACAATGAAAGCCTTTTTTCTTTAGAGGCTTTGCTCTAGCTACCTGTGTTTCTTGTAATAGACAAAAAAGATTAAATGTTTATATCTGGCCCTTTACTGAATGAGTGAAGTTATACCTTTTTGTATCATGTGCAGTAACATATTTACATCATAATGGAGGCATCACAATGTTCGGATTTGTATTAGATCGTGGTTTTTTATATACGTTATTAGCCTTTGAATTATCATTGGTGATGTGGATTCTTAGTGAAGTTACTGTCTTGTCATAAGTTTTTAATCATTTTATCATATTTGAGGTGTGTGTTAATCTTTAGATTTAAGTTCGACCTGATTTTCTTGGCTTTGGAGATTTTCTATTCGACCCTTCATGGTTGATTGTTCTGTTATTCTTTTCTTGCATAATATTGCAATTTTTCATATGAAGTTGAGGGTTCCCATGGCCATACTTATACAAAGACAATGGTTTTTGGTTGTTAGTGAGTGTAATGTACCTTCTGCACTTATATACTCACTATAAAGATTCTAATGGTCTACCTTGCAAGTTAAATGGTGAGAAAATTAATCAATAATCATTTATTTTTTTAAATTGCTAACATGTTTTCATGTAATCCCACTATTTTTGTTTAAGGATTTGGATTAATTGAATTTTCCAACAATCCATGGCATCAAGAATGGCATGATAATTTCCTCCTGGAGCTTTGTTTTTAGCAATGCCTTTCCAAATTTGTCTATCATGTTCACTTGCTAGGCACTCATGATGTCGGGAGATGCAAAATGGAATGAATAGAGAAGATATGAAAATTCCAAATACATCATATACTCACCAAAAAAACCTCACACACATTCTTGTCCCTGATTTGAGTAGAATTAGTGAAAGTGTTGTCTCATATCTACAAAAATTTTAGGAGGTACCATGTATGCTTCTTTTTTTTGTGGTCATCTCATGATTTTTTTTTTTTTGGTTAACATTGAATCTGAAAATTTTAACATTGTTGAAACTGTATATAATGTTTTCACCTAGATCGACATAATTTTGTCATCTAGATCAACTTATAAATCCAATTTTGCATTTATGGTGACTAAAACTGTAATCTATGGGTGAAATGATTTTCTGAGAAACATTCCTATCAGTTAGAAGCACTAAAAATAGCTTAGTGCTAAAACATATACTGAACATGGACATAAAAAAAATTGGGAAACAAGAAGAAACATCTACAAATTGCTCTCTATTTTCCTTTCTAGGGAGTTAAAAAGTTAGGTCTTAGAAGCTCCCTTTATTTTTACCCATTCTATATTTTGAATTTTACATGATATGGCCATTGTTTTGTTGGAATATAACTCATGTTTGTTGTTATATGACACAATTTTGACTCATTGCTTTACACTATTTACCATTTGGTTGGTATTGGGGATGTTTAGACTTGATATGAACTACCTACTTTATAGTTTTGGTCCACCTTCCCAAGTGGTTGTTGTCCTTAAATCTTGGGGAGATGTTGTGTTCATCTTCAGATCAAGTTTGTGTTCATCGTGTATGTATAAATGTAATTATTGCACTTTCAAGATCATTAAGTTTCCACGCAATTTTGTTTCATTCAAGTTTTAAATTAGAACATATCCATGCTTTTGTTCTGATCTGTCATCACTTTCTGGTTATCCACGGATATCAAGACTAAATCAATTTCTTGTAGCGCTACCTCTGCGTCACTCTACCTTCATCTACACTTTTATCAATGTGTCTTTGCACCCTTTTGGTGCAAACGCTACTTTACATTATAATAAATAATAGATTGGTGGTTTCTTTCCTTTGGGTTTCTATGTAAAATACCTATGTCAATATGTGTATGTTGTTCATGTGATGGATTGTATGTACATGTGAATGTCTTATCTTGTTGATCATTTTTATTGTGTATTAAATCTCTCACAAGTAATTGACCATAGTGAAAGTAGTTAAAGACTTAAAATTAAAAGAACTTCACTATTACTGATTCACACGCCTCGCCTCCCTGCCTTTCAGTAATTCCTTATTCTAATAGTGGATGGGTGAGTGAGGACGGGTTAGGTGTTGTGGGTGAGTAACAACGAAAGAGAAATTAAAAGAATCACTCTCCCCTTACATTGTTCCATTTTTTAAGATTTTTTTTAATGGTTTAATATCACTTTTTTTTTTTTAATTGTGTATTATTATTATTATTATTATATAGATTGTTATATATATATATATAATATATATATATATATATATATATATATATATATAATATATATATATATATATATATATATATATAGTTTAAATTTACTTTGAAATTTTGTACTTCAATTTTTTAAAATATATATATATATAATTTTTATTTTATTAAAAAATTAAAATGAGATCATGATTTTAAATATTTTATATTTTTAAGGTATATATATATATATATATATAGAAGAGAAGAGAAGAGAGAGAGAGAGAGAGAGAGAAACTTGTTATTTTATTAAAAGAAAAAATTCGATTATGATTTTAAATATTTTTTAAGGTAAATTAAAAGAAAATTTTGTGTGGATTTCTTTTGTACAATTTATTTATATTTTAATATAGATTTAAAAAAGTATTTAATAAAAATTGTCCCAATAACAATGTAAGAGCTAATTTTGATTTTTTATTCCTCCTTATGTTGATGAAAATTGTGAAGGTTTCAACCAAGTCTTAATTTGAACTCAAAGAAAAAGATTGATGCTACTAGTAGCATCACTTTTTAATTTGAGTGTTGATTTTAAATTTGTTATCCAATTGTCATGGCAATGATTTCAAACAAATAAAAATCTAACCACCAAAAAAATGGTGTTATTAATAACACAATTTTATGATTATGGGGTTGATTTTGATGTTTTTGATCCAAAAATATGATTTTTTTGTGCCATAGTTCTCATTAAGTTGGATTGTTTTATAGTGTGACTTGTCTAGTGATGTGGACTTAATCAGTCTATAATTCCTTTCTTGATCACCAAGTATTAGCAACAACACAATAAATATAATTTTCTTTATAGTTACAAAGTGGGTGACAAAAGTTGGTTGTACTTCTAAAAGGAAAATTTAAAGGACTTCACATGAAGTTAAATCAACTATGGTATGGTTTCTATATAAACCTAACAAATCAACATCAATGTATTTGAACTAGATTTATTACCATATTTTGGTTTGCATCTACTAGTTTTCAATGTTTTATCTATGAAGCCATTATAATGCACCTATGTTGGAGTAATCTAATCCACACTAAGACATTGCAACTGACGTTGGTCCAAAGTTCAATGTACCAACAAAATGTGTTCAATTTGTGTATAGGATACTAAGCATATGCCAACAAGGCCTATCAAACATTTGCGGGATTTTGAGGTAAAAGATGAGCCTCAAAATAAAAAATGTACTATAAAAATCAACTTTAAAAGAACCAATAAGATTCAAGATGATGATGTTTATCTCCAAGAGTAACTATTTTTTGAAGGAAGAGAAGGAAAATTTCCCTTATTTTTCTTTTAATTATATTTTTGGCTTATCTCCTTATAGGTTTACTTAAATGTCAAGTGTAGACACATATTGAACACGGAATTGTTTGGTCAATTTAGAGTGTCCTAAATTGTTGTATTAATTGTCAATCTAGGAGTCGTAAATTGTTGAAGTGTGGCGCACTATATGTGCAAGATAACCTATTTCTTATTTTTTTGTGTCATTTTTGAGTTTTTGTTTTGTTTTGGGTTTATTTCTATTAATTCCCTAATATGAGATGGAAATTCTAAAAGACAAGTATGATATAAATGTTCAAGTAAATGATGTATTTTAAAATGATTTTCAAAACTTCAAACTTTTTTAAAAACATACGATGATGAAACTAATTCCTGAAAAGAGAGTGAAAATATACCACTATTCTAATTAAACAACAATGAGCTAGTGACCATGAAACCCATTATCCTTGCTGCCATGAAAATATAAGAAGAACTGAACTCAAAGAAATCCAAGAATTGCAAGCAAAGTAAACTAAAATCAAATTACATCAACTCATATTCTAACCCCTCACCATTCGACTCGCTCTGGCTTTAGGAGGTAATCATAAACAACTTGAGCAATCTTATATATAATTTGCAGAAAATAAAATTAATATCAAACTACGCATTCATACTTCAATCCCTCACCATTTGACTCACTCTAGCTTTAAGAGGTAATTGAAAATGACATGAGAAATTCAATAACTAACTTGCAGAAAAATAAACTAATATCAAACTACGCATTCATACTTCAATCCCTCACCATTTGACTCGCTCTGGCTTTAGGAGGTAACTGAAAATGACATGACCAATTCAATAACTAACTTGCAGAAAAATAAACTAATATCAAACTACACATTCATACTTCAATCCCTCACCATTTGACTCGCTCTGGCTTTAGGAGGTAACTGAAAATGACATGAGCAATTCAATAACTAACATGCATAAAAATAAACTAATATCAAACTATGCATTCATACTTCAATCCCTCACCATTTGAATCGCTCTGGCTTTACGAGGTAACTGAAAATGACATGAGTAATTCAATATCTATCTTGCAGAAGAGTAAATGAGCAAAACTGAAATAAATAACACAATGTTGGAACTAAAAACTAAAGGAAATGAAAATCAGCAGAAGGACAAGAATGATTCCATGTCATTAGTCATTAAAGAACTATGTGCAAATGTCTGGGATGCCTATTGTAATCTCAAACAAAAGCACTGATCAGTTAACAGTATAGAAAATGTGAAAAGCTATGGACAGCTATCAAACTTAATACCATAAGAGATGTGATATATATACAAGTGAATGATTATGGCATAAGAACATAAAGAAATAAAACATGAAAATCTACAGCAATAAACAAGACCTCGGCCTGTGCAGGGGCATTCTACACAATCCTCGGACAATCAACGATCAACCACGAATTGAGCTCAAAAACAGAGTCTTCTCATGTATTAAAATGCAGTCACAACACAGTGATAAAGTTACGGCATAGTGGGTTCCTTTACAGTCAGAATTACATTATCAAAAAGCTAACTAATATGCATATGAGAATGCATTATTTATAATAGAGGATAATATAACCGTTTTCCTACATTTGATTTTGATACAAGACACGTAAACAACCACGTCTCGAGATTTAGCACTATGGCTACCGTGAGGATTCAATCTTTGGAAGGTGGCTATTGGATCTGGTTCATGGAGCAGTCCACGGGTGTTAAATTGTCCCCCGAGATCTAGGAACAACCACGCAAAGCTTCACGTGGTGAAAAATAGAGTTTTATCACCGTATGACTCTTGAGTTGACCACCGCTTTGCCCACCGTTGACTATGGCATTTTTTGATGAATTCGACTGAGCCAATAGGACTCGGTCCATGTCCACGTCGGTTGCAACTTGCCCATGTGGTGCGATTCACCTGAAGACACCTACAATATCGACTTTGACAAAACAGTTGCGGAAACTTGGGCTGGCTGCGGAAAGTGACAAGATTCCGTAGCTTATAAACAAAAATCTAGTTCAAATAGCAACACAAACACATAGTCAAGAAACCACTTTAAATGCCCTTTTTTAACTAATATGCAATGATACTGATGACTTAGGAGGTTCAGATGAATGGGAAGAACCTAGAAAAAGGTGTAGGAAAAATGCAAGTTTGGGACTCAACAAGAATGAAATTCCATATCCAAAAAGAACCCACACCCAAAAAAAATGAAAAAATATTTCCATGAGTACTCACTTTGCATACTTTCGAGTGGACCTATAAGGAGATACAATAAAAAATATAATTAAAAAAAAAAGTAGCTTTTTTTCTTATTCTTTTTCTTTAAAAAATCATCATTCTTATTTTAATTGTTATATTATATTCTCCTTAGGATGGCCATTTTAGACCTCAAAATTATCCTTATGGCATGATAATTTCTTAAAGGGTAAGTACTTCATTGCAGTGAAAATTCAATATAAATTTCCACATCTCCGCATCAACAAGAGGTAGTTTTTATTTGAGCATGGGTATTTGATCTAGCTAAGGTGCAAGTTCTAGTGTAGGCTGTAATGAATATTTTTTGGGTATTTGTTGTCTTTATGAACGTTTCACTCATTGTGTGAATAGGCATCATGAGGTTATCTTTGATGAGCATGTTTGTTATGGTAAACCAAGGTATTTTCCATCTCTTCTTTCTATTGATGATTATGAACGTCTTCATAAAACATGCCTCTTCTTCTTGTTTTGAAGAGTTTCTCTATTGATTACATTTCTCTATTAATGATGGATATATTTTTTAGCTCTTATTTCTCACAATGCTAGAGTACAAATGGGATTACTTGTTCATTTGGATCCACTCTTGTTCTAGAGGTCTCTTCCATTGTTCTATCTCATGAAAAGATATGTAGACCAATCACAAGCCTTGTTTCAATGAATATATAGTGATCAACCTTCATTAAATGAGCATACTAGAGGTGATCCATCTTCCCTTAAGTAACCTAGTAATGACCTCTCTCTAGATGCACACCGAAGTAATGAGCCTTCTATATCCAAATATATAGATGGTGATTGCTCCACTCCTAATGTTAACACCCAGGTTGTTCCCTATGACTCCCAAGGGAATACGGCCGGGGTAACCACTAACCAACCTTTGGATTATAGATCCTAGCCTATCTATAATCAGAGAGGGCTCTCTCTTTAAGTTTCAGCTATGCTTTGTGAGTATCTTAAGCTAGTTTAAAGTTTCAGTTTCCTGTTTTAGACTTTGGTTGGTGAAATTTTGTTGTAAGAAGGGCATGAAGAGTTCAGAAGATGCTAATCCATTGGGCATATGGAGTCAGAAAAATGAGATAGTTCTGGTGCCTGTGATGGAGAGAGTTTTGCTGCAAGGCTAGATGGCTATTGCTAATATAATTTCCGATTTAGTGAGTGAAACAATGGGATGCGAAGTTACTGACAATGTGATATCAATTTGAATGACAATCTCTACTTAGTAGCATAAATGAATTACCAAATAGTGACTGTGAGGTATTCAGATCTTATTGGAGCAATTAAGAATTTCAATTTAAACAGCTGAAAGTTATGAAAAACATTTATAGTGAAGATAGATTTGAGATCAGGGTGTCTCCATGGACAAATCCTGAGCTATTCTTTTTCTTTCTTTCCTAGATTTAGAGCAACATGTGAGAGTTATGCGTTAAAACAAATAACAGAAACATTAACAGAGATAGAGAAACACTTATTACATCAAGTCATAGCACTAGAATCCTGTAGCATTCAATGGTTCCAATCACAACATGCACTAGTAAGACTCAGTTCCTGTAAACTCCAAGCTTTATTTATAACACCCTTCTGCAAATTACAGCCAAGTTCTCATTTCTTCATAAGAGAACAACAAAACCAACAACAACCCCTTCAAAGTTTGTGCGAGGGGGAATATATACAAATATGTTTTACAAAATATCTAACTGCTGAGTCACTTGATACATTAACTATGCTCACCAACTTTACAAAATATCATATAAGAAAGTTATTGCTAGTCTGAGTGTAAGATAAATGGTCTTTAATGTTGCCAGGCCTCTTCTTGACCTTTGGAAGAGAGTGAGTCGGTTGAGCGTTTCTGTTTTAATGCTGAATGATGTGAATGATGTGTCTTTATGCTCTGTCATGCTGAAGCTTTTCTCGGCCCTGCTACCTATAGCTGTCATTGTTGCTTTTGGTGGCTGAATCTTCATGCTGAGGTGGCTCATTCCACCTTTCGGTCATAGTATGTGTATCACACTTTCTGAATGTGATGACTTATATATTTTGATGACAAAATTTAGATGAAGCCTCTTGTTTATAATAATAATTGTATCATGTTGGCCCACCAATCCTGTGTAGGCAATTGATGCCTCAAAATTGCATCCATGGTCTCATCTGCCTCTGTGTATTTGTAGAAATTCGAAGGCATTTCAAACAGATGGCTAATCTCATTCATAATAAAAAATAGATTCTCTATTCTGTCATAGAGACTTTGCCCAGATGCTGGCCCTGTTTCCTGTGAGCTGCTTGATCCTTGGCTGATCTGATTAGTGGAAAATGTGTTCACCCTCTTTGCATAAACTTCATGTGATAGAAGTTTTCCTGCACTGTTGAGTAAGCTGGGGAGACCTCTGCCCTGTAATGCAGCAAATTTGTCCATGAACCTGTTTACCTCTGTTTGCATGTCTTGGCTCCTTCTGTCCAATTTCTGTACCAGGCTTTTCAGTGTGAGGACCCTCTTAATTAGCTGGATAGTCTCCGTCCTGCTGGAGATCCCAATTGCTGCCAGCTGAGGGCCTGTCCAGTTATTAAGCACATTGATCATTCTGCTGGCTACCTCAGGCATACTGCCTAGATATGCCCTTGCTCTATGCACTTCCCTTTGTGCTTTGCCTATGAGCTCCATTTGCTCATGAATGGTTTCAATGTATTGCCATTGGTCCGTTATTGATTGGCCAATGTGGGTTCACAAAACTCTTCTGATCTCAGCCACCACTTTGTCTAGGGTGAGCTCCTTCTCCAGCTCTTTTATCCTTTCCTTGAGAGTTTTTATTTCTCTCCCTTTCTCAGCCACATTCTGCTTTGATTTATCATATGTCTCATTCAACTTGGCCAACTCATCCTTGGCTCCATTCAGTTCTGTCATCTGGGCTTCTAGGGCCTGGACCTCATTCAACAATTTCTGCATGTCCAGGCTCGGAGCCTGCTCTGTAGATGGTGCTGTTGTTGATGTTGATGGTGGTGGTGCTGCTGCTTCTGTGTGAGGAGGAGTGATCTTTGGAGGCTCCTCAAGGTTAATAACCTCTGGAGGGGGCTGAGAAGTTTGGCCTCCCTCTTTCTGTTGTAGGGTTGCTTGTAGTGTAGCCTCTGTGTCTTCCAGCCTCCCTTCTGTTTGCACTAGTTGCTTGTGCAGTGCTACCAGTAATGTGGCTATCTCTTGCTCTTGCTTCTGCTGAGCAACCTCATCTGTTTGGGGGTGAATGGTTGCTGGGAGCTTCACTTTCTTTCTTAGGGCTGCCAGGTCTGCATCCCTTATCTTCAGCAATGATTGTATGGCTTTGGGATCCTTGGGGTCAAGCCCCAGCTCTATAATTATGTCTTCCAAAGACTTGATCCTGTTGTCTTTGGCCAGGGAGGATGCTTTCTCCAACTCCAGTTAGGCAACTGTATTATTTGGGCTGTTTTCCAGCCTTTTTGCCAACATTTCTTTGTCTGCCAATGTTGCATAGACCATTTCACCCATTTGCTTATGAAGTTCTATTTGGTCCATGGGGTGAATGTCTTTTGCCAGAACCTCCAGGTTGGTTCTTATGTAGTCTGCAGCTGACTGTGGCTGCACCGTGGTGGGCATGAAATGACTCATGGTCATTTTTCCTTCTGAAATGTCATAGGTTGCCATGAGCCTCTACTGATTTGTGGGGGCCATCTTTAGCAATTGATTGTAGATTTGGAGCCTGAGTGGCTCATTTCTTCTCTTGATATCAGTAAATTGTTGCTTGATGCTTACCTCTGCTTTTCTTTGATGACTTGAGGAGCTGACCTCTCCTCCAAGATTTCTCTCTTGTTCCTGCTGAAAGGAACTAGTAGATACCTCCATGCTTGGTGGGCCGATTATCACCGACTGCCCCATAGGCATTTCTTCCTCAGAGAGGGGATTTAATCTCTGCCTCTTCTCCCCTTGATTTGTGGACATGATAAGGGGAGTCTCCTGTTCTTAGTCCTTCTTCTTTCCTTTTTCCACCTTTTCTGGAGTTTGAAGCACTGAGGTCTCCACTGTCTTCTCTTGCCCTGAAGGCATGTTCTCTTGAGCTTGTTGCTCAATAGGTGCTGGGGTTTCAGCCATTTGTTCTTGCTGCATCGGCTGCCCCTCTTCTTGAGGTTCTTCTTGCTGTTCTTCTTGCTTTTCATCCTCTTTTTCTAGTTGTTGCTCTGTTGTAGGAGGTGGTTGTTCCTGCTCCACCTGCTTGCCCTTATCTTTATTTGTTTCCTGTTGGGAAATTTCGGCTACCTGCTGCTGGGCTGTGGAAGATGAGGCCGCTGCTCCAATTTGCCTCTAACAGGAGGAAGAGACATGCCCACAATGTTCCAAGTCAGCTTCTTTCTCAATATTACTTGTTTCTCTTCTTAGCATTTCTTCTTTGCTAATTGGCTCTTCTAAGGTGCCTTCTTTCCAGTTTAGGGCATTGGCATACTTTTGAATGTGAGGCAGTTTCACATGAACATAGCCACCCAATTTGTACTTAGTTCTCCTAAGGGAAATGAAGTGATTAGGGTCATAAGGAACCCACTTGAAACTGGTTTGAAGTCTGAGGGTTTCTAGAATCCTATCAGCTTCCTTCCATCCTTCCTCCTTCTTATTGTACAAGAAAGGGCCCAGCTGATTCCTCACCTTTAGTTGCACCTTCTTGTTTTTACTTTGGAAATGGACAAAGTCAGCATTTCCAAACTACCTGAAGTACTCTAGGGCAAAGAGTCTCATAGGTACATATTTTGGCAGCCTATAGGGATTCAGCTCACAGCCATATATTCTTATTACTGTATGGTGTTGGTAGAAGTACCAATCACCAATGTTGTATGCCTTTGAGAGTTGAAGAATTCTCTACATTTCATCTATCAATCTTGGAGGAGGGACACCCAACAACAAGGTCATAGCTGGATGAATGAATAGATCAATAAATTCACAGTAGGTGTAAGGTGAATAAGGCAGAAGATGGCAAACTAAAGACCAATACACAACCGACCTTTGGCTTCCCTGGGCATCTAGCTTTTTTAGAGGGACAGGGAAGGCATCAGGCTGATAGAACAAAAATAAATGATATATGTACCTGGTGTATTTAAACACCTTTTCCCTCTCCAGATTCATTAATTGCTCATGAATCTTATTGGCAATAAAAGTAGCAAAGTCGTAATGTACAACAGGAGGCATCCCTGGGGAGAAAATGGACAACATTGCCAGGATGGTTTCATCCACATCCTCATATGTCCCATAACCCAGGATGTAACTGATCAAATCTACCATCATTTTTCCCAGCTCATTAAGATATGGATATGCTATGGGAAGGGTAGTGGTCATGGATTGATAGTGTAGCTGAATAAATAATTGATTAACCCTGGCAATCTGATCATTGGACAACTTGCCCCCTTTTGTTATCAAGTCCTGGAGGGAGAGAGGAGTTAGGGGCTTTGTAGTGTGAAAGTGGAGCATTTCATTGATGGCCTCAGGGGTGATATGGAACAATACAGAGCCTGAGGGGATGAGGACGGCTCTCTGATAGGGGTCATAGCTGGACATGCATTGTTTTATCAAGTCTGGGAGGACATTGACTTGAGGGAGGTTGTAAATGGGTATGTGGGAATCCCAAATTCCTAAGGTGTCAGCCCCACTGGGATGTTGGGCCTTTAATTCTTTCATTAGGTGAATATTAAACTTGGTTGTCATGGGCATGGAGTCTAACATCTGGTAATCTTTATCACCTAGGGCTTTCCACTCTAGCTCTCTGTGTGGGGCATTCAGTGGTTGGACATTCGGGACTATTGGCGTCTCCATGGTTAAGCAGTAGTTATGACTTGGTACTGAACTGGTTTTAGCGGGCAGGAGACCACAGAGGGCTAATTTTGCAGAAGTAAGGCCAACTGTAAGGGTAAATGAGGTGTAATAATGGTGCAGAATGCTTAATAAGAGTAACTTGATGGATTGCGGGAGCAGGCAACTCTGTTTTCCTGGTGAATTATGTTGTTTAGGTTTACAGTCCATGAATGCGCGGACAGAGTGGGAATTTGGGGAAGGGTGGCTATATATGGGTTTAGCAGGTGAAATTCGCCCTTGCAATTTGAGGAATACTTGTTTTTTCGGGGATTTGCTGGTGAAAACAGGTTGTTTTACTCTTATGAATTCAGTTTCCGGAGATATATGGATATAACTTAGCTCTGAAAGGTTGCTCTGGGTAAATACCTGGTGAATTGCCGGCAATGGTGATAAGTACAGGTGGGTTGTAGGCGGCAGCGCTCTTCAGGTCGATTTCAGCAGGTTGGTGGCAGATGGACGTAATTTTCATGCAGAGGAGAGCAATAGTTCTTTCAGCGAAAATGAGAAAAAACGCGAAAATCGGCTAAAATATGGACTTTTGGGTAATTGGCACGCTTTTTGGATGACGTCAGCATGACGTCATCAGGTGGGGTCAGGGTCGGGTGACGTCGGCATGACGTCACCGGGTGACGTGGCAGTCTGTGAGTGGTCCACGGGGATTGCGTAGGTGGAGGACACGTAGGATCTCTAGCGGTCATGGTGCTGACAGGGCGCCAAGGGGAAGTGACGTGGGCGGGTCGTGGCGCTGGCATGGGCAGGCGGTTTGGCAGAGTGGTAAGCGGGTTTTCTCGGAGCACCCTCTATACGGTTGCGGTATTGTCAGAGGGCGCTCCGAGAGAGTCTAGGGGGTGACGCGTGGCGGAGGCCTGACGTCACCCTCTGAAAATTTCTCGGAAGGTATCCTTCGGACGCGGATGCCCGTCCGATATCATGTGGGCCGTCGGATGGGAGGGCCCAGATCTGACGGTCGACGGATCGATAACATGCGCGGGCAATACATAATACGGGGAGGAATAAAATATGATTATTTCTTTAATTTGCACCTGGCGGAAAACTTTGGAAAAGTGGGTTTTTTCGGGTTTTTTTAGCATTTGCGGGTTACATGGGTTTTTGCAAAGGTTTATTGACAAAGTGGGTTTAAGGCTATTAATCCGAGCGAATCTCGGATCAATCCCTAGGATTAATTCTTTGGCGCTCTTTGGGTTGTGCCCAAATGTTTTTTAGCGCTTTGAAGACCTTCAAAGTCATAGATAGAGCTATAATTCTCAGGGAAGGGGATACATAGATTTTTGGGTTTTTTCCAACTTTTACATAGTAATAGGAGAATAGGGGGTATAGGGAGTTAGATAGTAATAAGTTAGTAGTTAATATGAATGAAAGAGGTGGATGGGGGGGAATACTAAATTTTTATGAAATCAACTTAGTTTTTTAGGAAGTAGATCAAAATGAAAAGAATATTTGCACAAGATATGTGGCTTTTAAAGAAACTCAGAACCAACAAAAGACTTTGATTTTCTTTGTGTGCATGGGTGGTATAGGGATGTTAGTCATGAATGTGATGGGGAAAACTGGAAGTTAGACATGCTTCATTAAGTTGCTGTAACACTGCTGTGAATAGGACATCTGCACTGGCATCATGTTTTTTACCTTTCCTTTAGGCTAGTGTAATGCCATAAACCATGCTTTCTGCAACCCCATCTACCTACCCACTCTATTGCCTAGCATTTTTTGTTACTCCAAGGAGGGTGCACTTAGACTTGAAAACCCTTTGTGCCTTTTCTTTTCCCTTTGGCTTTCTTTTGATTTTCTATCTAAAGCTACCCTTATTGCTTCCAAGGCCCCCAGATTAAACAGTTGGGAACCTTCCTTTCTCTACCTATCTATTTTACCTGCCAAGATTGAGCTGTTTGGACAGGTTTCTTTATCTAATCTACTAAAAAAATTGAAACATGGCATGACCCAGCTTAGGCTGTTGGATCACCCATCCAGAAGTAGGGCAGCATCAACCAAAACAAGTATACTTCTTCCACAAGAATATGAGATCTTTGCATCACCAAAGTAGATCATATTGGCACTTCCCTTGCCAATCATGAAAAATGAAACCTATTGGTATAGGTATCTAATAGTGGCTCTACTTGGGGATGGTTTTTCCTTTGAAAGACCAAGAACAACAGGTCAAAATGCCTTGGCCATTGACTGTTCCTACCAAAACTTGAAACCTTTCTCTTTGTACTTCAAAACTGGGGGCTGTCACCTCTGTGGCACTTCTAGAATGTAAAGTTTTTGCCTGCTTATTTACAGTAATCTTTTGAACTGAACTATTTGTATGCTGAAAGAAAATATATACAAATGATTATGTACAGGAGAAAAGACCCTGCTATATGTATGGAAAATAGTCAAAATAATGCTTCAACATGCTGCCATTGACAAGACCTTCATTTAGGTCAGTTTCATCCAGATTTTTCAGGAAGTAGGTGTTGTTTCCTTGGACTGCTTGGATAACAAATGGTCCTCTCCAAAGAGAATCAAATTTCCCATGTTTTCCTTTATCTCCCCTTCTTGAATCCCATTTGAGGACTTTGTCACCTATGCTGAAATCTTCAGCTTTAGTCTTTCTATCAAAAGCCCTTTTTAACTTTTCTTGGAGAATTTGTACT
>APFE031429222.1:1542-35619 GCA_000404065.3 Pinus taeda | reverse complement strand
CTGCATCTCTTATTTTTAGCAGCGTCTGTATGGCCTTTGGATCCTTGGGGTCATGCCCCAGCTCTATAATTATATCTTACAAAGACTTGATCCTGTTGTCTTTGGCCAAGGAGGATGCTTTCTCCAACTCCAGTTGCGCAGCTGTATTGTTTACGCTGTTTTCCAGCCTTTTTGCCAACATTGCTTTGTCTGCCAATGTTGCATAGACCATTTCACCCGTTTGCTTATGGAGTTCTATTTGGTCCATAGGGTGGATGTCTTTTGCAAGAACCTCCAGGTTGGTTCTTATGTAGTCTGCAGCTGACTGTGGTTGCAGCGTTGTGGGCATGAAATGACTCATGGTCATTTTTCCTTCTGAGATGTCATAGGCTGACATAAGCCTTTGTTGATTTGTAGGGGCCATCTTTAGCAATTGGTTGTAGATTTGGAGCCTGAGTGGCTCATTTCTCCTCTTGATATCAGTAAACTGTTCCTTGATGCCTACCTCTGCTCTCCTTTGATGACTTGAGGAGCTGACCTCTCCTCCAAGGTTTCTCTCTTGTTCCTGCTGAAAGGAACTAGCAGATGCCTCCATACTTGGTGGGTCCATTGCCAACGATTGCCCCATAGGCATTTCTTCCTCAGAGAGGGGATTTAATCTCTGCCTTTTCTCCCCTTGATTTGTGGACGTGGTAAGGGGAGTCTCTTGCTCTCTGTCCCTCTTCTTTCCTTTTTCCTCCTTTTGTTGAGTTTGAAGCACTGAGGTCTCCACTGTCTTCTCTTGCCCAGAAGGCATGTCCTCTTGAGCCTGTTGCTCAGTAGGTGCTGGGGCTTCAACCATTTGTTCTTGCTGCATAGGCTGCCCCTCTTCTTGAGGTTCTTCTTGTTGTTCTTGTTGCTGTTCGACCTCCTTTTCTACTTGTTGCTCTGTTCTAGGAGGTGGCTGTTCCTGCTCCACCTGCTTGCCCTTATCTTTATTTGTTTCCTGTTGGGCAATTTCGGCTGCTTGCTGCTGGGATGTGGAAGATGAGGCAGCTGCTCCAATTTGCCTTTGACAGGAGGAAGAAACCTGCCCACAATGTTCCAAGTCAGCCTCTTTTTCAAGATTGCTTGCTTCTCTTCTTACCATTTCTTCTTTACCAATTGGCTCTTCTAAGGTGCCTTCTTTCGAGCTTAGGGCATTGGCATACTTCTCAATATGAGGTAGTTTCACATGAACATAGACACCCAATTTGTATTTTATTCTCCTAAGGGAAATGAAGTGATTAGGGTCATAACGCACCCAGTTGAAACTGGTTTGAAGTCTGAGGGTCTCTAGGATCCTATCAGCTTCCTTCCATCCTTCCCCCTTCTTATTGTAAAAAAAGGGGCCCAGCTGATTTCTCACCTTTAGTTGCACCTTCTTGCTTTTACTTTGGAAATGGACAAAGTCTGCATTTCCAAACTACCTGAAGTACTCTAGGGAAAAGAGTCTCATAGGGACATATCTTGGCAGCCTATAGGGATTCAGCTCACAGCCATATACTCTAATTACTGTATGGTGTTGGTAGAAGTACCAACCACCAATGTTGTAGGCCTTTGAGAGTTGAAGAATTGTCTATATTTCCTCTGTCAATCTGGGAGGAGGGACACCCAGCAATAAGGTCGTAGCTGGATGAATGAAAAGATCAGTGAATTCACAATAGGTGTAAGGTGAATAAGGCAGAAGATGGAAAACTGAAGACCAAAACACAACCGACCTTGGGCTTCCCTGGGCATCTAGCTTTTTGAGAGGGACAGGGAAGGCATCAAGCTGATAGAACAAGAATAAATGGTATATGTACCTGGTGTATTTAAACACCTTTTCCCCCTCTAGATTCATTAATTGCTCATGAATCTTATTGGCAATAAAAGTGGCAAAGTCATAATGTACAGCAGGAGGCATCCCTGGGGAGAAAATGGACAGCATTTCCATGATGGTTTCATCCACATCCTCATATTTCCCATAACCCAGGATGTAACTGATCAAATCTACCATCATTTTGCCCAGCTCATTAAGATATGGATATGCTATGGGAAGGGTAGTGGTCATGGATTGATATTGAGGCTGAATAAACAATTGATTAACCCTGGCAATCTGATCACTGGACAACTTGCCCCCTTTTGTTATCAGATCATGGATGGAGAGAGGAGTTAGGGGTTTTGTGGTGTGGAAGTGGAGCATTTCATTGATGGCCTCAGGGGTGATATGGAACAATACTGAGCCTAAGGGGCTGAGGACAGCTCTCTGATAGGGGTCATAGCTCGACATACATTGTTTTATCAAGTCTGGGAGGACATTGACTTGAGGGAGGTTGTAAATGGGTATGTGGGAATCCCAAATTCCTAAGGTGTTAGCCCCACTGAGATGTTGGGCCTTTAATTCATTCATTAGGTGAATATTAAACTTGGTTGTCATGGGCATGGAGTCTAACATCTGGTAATCTTTATCACCTAGGGCTTTCCACTCTAGCTCTCTGTGTGGGGCATTCAGTGATTGGACATTTAGGACTATTGGCGTCTCCATGGCTAAGCAGTAGTTATGACTTGGTACTGAACTGGTTTTAACGGGCAGGAGCCACAGAGGGCTAATTTTGTAGAAGTAAGGCCAATTGTAAGGGTAAATGAGGTGTAATAATGGTGCAGAATGCTTCATAAGAGTAACTTGATGGATTGCGGGAGCAGGCAACTCTGTTTTCCTAGAGAATTATGCTGTTTAGGTTTACAGTCCACGAATGCGCGGACAGAGTGGGAATTTGGGGAAGGGTGGCTATATATGGGTTCAACAGGTGAAATTCGCCCATACAATTTGAGGAATACTTGTTTTTCCGGGGATTTGCTGGTGAAAACAGGTTGTTTTACTCTTATGAATTCAGTTTCCAGAGATATATGGATATAACTTAGCTCTAAAAGGTTGCTCTGGGTAAATACCTGGTGAATTGTCGGCAATGGTGATAAGTACAGGTGGGTTGTAGGCGGCAGCGCTCTTCAGGTCGATTTCAGTAGGTTGGCGGCAGATGGACGTAATTTTCTTGCAGAGGAGAGCAATAGTTCTTTCAGCGAAAATGAGAAAAAACGCGAAAATAGGCTAAAATATGGACTTTTGGGTCATTGGCGCACTTTTTGGATGACGTTAGCATGACGTCATCAGGTGGGGTCAAGGCCGGGTGACGTCAGCATGACGTCACCGGGTGATGTGGCAGTCTGTGACTGGTCCATGGGGATTGCGCAGGTGGCGGACACATAGGATCTCTGGCGGTCGTGATGCTGACAGGGCGCCAAGGGGAAGTGACGTGGGCGGGTCGTGGCGCTGGCGTGGGCAGGCAGTTTTGCAGAGTGGTAAGCAGGTTTTCTTGGAGCACCCTCTATACGGTCACGGTATTGTCAGAGGGCGCTCCGAGAGAGTCTAGGGGGTGACGCGTGGCGGAGGCCTGACATCACCCTCTAACAGTTTCTCGCAAGGTATCCTTCAGACGCAGATGCCCGTCTGATATCATGTGGGCCGTCGGATGGGAGGGCCCAGATCCGACGGTCAACGGATCGATAACATGAGCGGGAAATACATAGTACGGGGAGGAATAAAATATGATTATTTCTTTAATTCGCGCCTGGCGGAAAACTTTGGAAAAGTGGGTTTTTTCGGGTTTTTTCAGCATTTGCGGGTTAAATGGGTTTTTGCAAAGGTTTATTGACAAAGTGGGTTTAAGGCTATTAATCCAAGAGAATCTCAGATCAATCCCTAGGATTAATTCTTTGGCGCTCTTTGGGTTGTGCTCAAATGTTTTTTAGCGCTTTGAAGACCTTCAAAGTCATAGATAGAGCTATAATGCTCGGGGAAGGGGATACATAGATTTTTGGGTTTTTCCAACTTTTACATAGTAATAGGGGAATAGGGGGTATAGGAAGTTAGATAGTAATAAGTTAGTAGTTAATATGAATGAAAGAGGTGGATGGGGGGGAATACTAAGTTTTTATGAAATCAACTTAGTTTTTTAGGAAGTAGATCAAAATGAAAAGAATATTTGCACAAGAGATGTGGCTTTTAAAGAAACTCAGAACCAACAAAAGACTTTGATTTTCTTTGTGTGCATGGGTGGTATAGGGATGTTAGTCATGAATGTGATGGGGAAAACTGGAAGTTAGACATGCTTCATTAAGTTGCTGTAACACTGCTGTGAATAGGACATCTGCACTGGCATCATGTTTTTTACCTTTCCTTTAGGCTAGTGTAATGCCATAAACCATGCTTTCTGCAACCCCATCTACCTACCCACTCTATTGCCTAGCATTTTTTGTTACTCCAAGGAGGGTGCACTTAGACTTGCAAACCCTTTGTGCCTTTTCTTTTCCCTTTGGCTTTCTTTTGATTTTCTATCTAAAGCTACCCTTATTGCTTCCAATGCCCCCAGATTAAACAGTTGGGAACCTTTCTTTCTCTACCTATCTATTTTACCTGCCAAGATTGAGCTGTTTAGACAGGTTTCTTTCTCTAATCTACTACAAAAATTGAAACATGGCATGACCCAGCTTAGGCTGTTGGATCACCCATCCAGAAGTATGGCAGCATCAACCAAAACAAATATACTTCTTCCACAAGAATATGAGATCTTTGCATCACCAAAGTAGATCATATTGGCACTTCCCTTGCCAATCATGAAAAATGAAACCTATTGGTATAGGTATCTAACACCTAATACCATCCAATTGGGTAATCAACCTATGACTCTATGATGGTGATTATCCTACAACTTCATTATTGCCATTTTTTTCTTAAGTGGTATATTGATACTCTCATCAATGTCACTAGCTTCCTTGCTTGAAATTGTCCACGGTGAATTAACCTCATGACGAGCCCTCCCTTGCTTAGAGAATATGGCTTTGCTCCATTGAATATTGTTTGTAGCACAAATAAAGCCCAATATTAATTCTGAATTCTTTCTTCATGAGTGGTCGTATGGCTTCTAATGACCGCAACATAACATTATGAGGGTTGTGGTGATATATATGAAAAACTATGGATGTAATGTTATCTTTGTGGACCCTTATTTAGCTTAAGGGGGTGTTTTGACATGTTTTGGTTAATTTTCACTTGTAGCCAAGTGCTAGCCCACTTTTTAGGTGATTTATGCCCATAAAGCATTAAATTGTTGGTAATGGTTTTTACACTAATTATTACACTTTTATTGTATTTTATTCTAGGTTCAAACTAGTCATCTTATGAGAACTAAAATATAAACCCTAAATGATTGATATAAATATACATAATCACCTCATGCATAATAATATCAATTTAAGTGAATTGTTTGTAAGCCTAAGGATGTCTTATTTGTTACACACTCTTGAAGTCTTATTTTTTTATTGTATGTGATATGTCTATCTCATGTTTATTATCAAGGAGTTATTATATTTCAATGTTATTTATATTATTGGATTAGCGTTTGTTAAAAAATTCATTATAGATTCTTTACCTTGTGATTTCTAACAAACTCGAGTGAGATGCTCCTTCAAGAAGGGAGACATCTCTTCAAGATGGGGTTATGGGCCTACAAAACAAGGGCACACATTTCAATAGGGTCGTTGAACTCACATATCAATTTAATTATCTCAAGCTTAACCACACTTAGTAACATAATACAAGAATAAATATTATGCCCTTATCCATAATTACAAGTAATAATGTTATATGAGTTGTGGCCATATGTACAAGTTGCACAACTAATTTCAACATAATAATGTTCAATAATATAAGAGTCCTATATTATAACATTATGATGACTTTAATAAATGAAATTATTGTTTGTTAGTAGGGAAGTTAGGGCATTTAGGAAGTGCAAATACCTAGGTGGAATAAAGGGGGATCAATCTTGTTATTCCTTGAGATGTTCCAAGCTATAGTGGAACTATGCCAAGACATTTGAAAACCTGCTTTAGGTGACAAGCTAGATCTTGGATCAGTGTGGGTAACCATTGGTGAGCTAGCAGCTAATTATCACCACAACAAGAGCTCATAACATTAAGCACAAATTCCATATTTAATTGATAAGAGCATGATAAATAGGGTTAAATATAAAATGACAGGCGATTGGAATTAACAAAATAACTTTAGGACGAAAAATTCCTATCCATTGGGCATGGAATTTCATAGAGCAGAGCCCAAAATATGATAATGGGAGGTGGAGTAAAATAGGAAATTAAACCATAGGATCAACAATGAGTAAGGTAGTATTTGTTTGCTAGGGATAAAGAAAACTGGTTTGTTGCTTATAAAGTAATGAATCCAATGAAATAAAATTATGCTTATTAGATGAGCACAACTTGTGAATTTTTATCTTACAAACACCTCTCTAATGACTTGCATGATCAACTTAAATATGTATATGTATTCAAATTACATAGGAAAGAGTAGAAATTAACTCTGAACCCTATAGCTATGTTCTTATATTTCATAAATATTTCATTCAACTCATAAATCACAAAAACTTTGAAACACAAAATGCCTCTACAAATCATTGAACATGTGAGACTACTGACTTGAAACCCAAATTACTTTCACTCATATATAAAAAATAATAGAGATGAAAGTATAAGAAGCTTCACCCAAAAAAGGAAGGAAAAATACAGCTCTATATAAATATGAAGTGAATGCAATGGATGATTCCCTTGATCAACAAAATTGATAGTTATTGATATGAGTCTTTAGGGGGATTATAACTTAATCTCATATGTGTTAGTCATAATGTCATATTTTTATGTGAAAGGGAACTTAATCAACATGTAACTAATGGGTTCAACTTGAACCAAAGTTGAATCCTCCAACATGACATGTTACATGTCGATTAAGTTACCTTTTACATAAAAATATGACATTATGAATAATAAATTTGAACTTAGGTTATAAGCCCCCTAAGATTTAGATCAATAAGATCCAGGAGACAATAATGTTACGGACGAGGAGAGAAAACATAAATATCTAACATGAAACTAATCACAAGAACATTGATAAAAATAAAAGAATTGAAATAAATCACAAAAATATGAAGAGAGAGGGGAAGAATTGGAGAAGAAGAAGAATTCCATTAGGAACCATTACATGTAATCAGGCCAATTTTGGGACCTCTCCTTCCCAACCTTCACTCTCTTCCTATTTCTTTCTTATAATATGTCATGTTGGCATATTCAAGTTTGGTTAGGGGGTAACCCATCAATCACATGTCGATTAAGTTCCCTTTTACATAAAAATGTGGCTTTATGACTGATACATCTGAACTTAGGTTATAACCCCCCCTAAGATTCAAATCAATTATGTGGTTGCATGGGCTCATTCTAAAAAAAACACAGTCACACTTCCAAAATTATCAATCCCATACTATAAAATGTCTTTAGTTCATATCTTCATCATCGATAAGTACTAGAGTCATGACTTTAAGTTTGGAACAAGTTGCTAAAAATAAATTAATGATAAGGCAGCTTGCAATTGCTTGACACCTATGAGGTTAGTTGTCCCATCTTAATCTAAAATAGGATTTTGTGTTTCATTTAATCCTCTAATATTCTCATGTTGAGAAAACCCATTTGAAAGAGAAAAGTCTTTTCTCCAAATCTGATGTAGGTTCTAATATTTTGAATATCTTCTTCCTCTATCTTGTTTTTACTCCATTCCCTGTGTACACTCGATTCTACCCTTTGTATCTATCAATTGATGGACTTCTTCTTTATCTACATTTTCATTTGGAAGTTGGACTTTTCCTGTCAATAAACAATATATGGATGGTCAGATACAACATTTAAATTTCCTTTTTCCATTAATAGACAAAATTCAATGGGTTGGATCCATCAACTAGTTGCACAATTTTTTTTTTTCCTTTTCCATCTCTTGATAGAGTTCAGATATTCTAAGGATCCAAAATTTAGGAATTCCATTAATTTGTGAATTAGCAAAAGTTTAGATTTATATGCCAGAAAATTTATCTAGAAATTAGAATAGGAATTAGATGATGAATCTTTTTTTATCCATGGTAAAAAAAATCCCAAGGATTTTGGTTATTCCTATCTTGGATATGGATATCCAATGGGTTTTTTTCGATAGAGCTGGTCAAGGTCATCCTTTGAATTTTGGTGTCAGGGTAGCTCTTTTTTTTAGTTAGAGCCATTATTTGCACATTAGGTCTGCTCTAGAAAAATAATCTAACAATATAGTAGATTGCATTGACTTAAGGACTCTTCTTGTGGTAGTTGTGGAGAAAGGTGTCAACAATTTGCAAGGGATGGGAGATTCAAAATTATTGATGGATTGGACCTCTAAGAAATTTTCTATGGTAAATTTATGCTTTGGTCCTTTGATCTAGGATCTTCAGAAGTCCATCCAATCCTTCAAATGGCTCTAGTTTTGGGACACTACTCAACAAGAAATTTGATGAGCTATTTAAGGAAACATTGTCTCTTCTAGATGGATATTTTGGTATTTATGATTTTCTTGGTGGTGTTGAGTCCAATCTATTAAATTCAAGTTTTAGTTTATTATGGAATGAGGACAGGTGTATAAAGAGTTTTTTTTTGTAAAGTAGAAAAAATATCGATATGCAAAACTATTTTTCTAATAATAGTTATTTCCTATGTTATATAGATGACACTATGAAAATTTTGTAAGGGTGTAAAAAGAACTATAAGATATTTGTTGGGAATGATTTTAAAGGGTTTCCAAGCCCAAGTCAATCATCACAACTAGGGTGGTCTCGTACACGAATGAAACTGGGTCTATTCCTCTTGCTACCAATATAACCAATAGGTGCACCATGCTTACCCCAAACATGGACATAGGTTAATCGAGGGATAAAACTAAAGAAATCATAATATTTTACATGCTTTCCCAAGTGAGATACCTTTGGGGGATTGCAACTGAAGGACATGGGGGTGGGGTTTCATCCACTTATATGTGCATGGGTCATGAAACCATTCAATATAATCTCTCTTGGTGCAACCCCACATTCGACCACTACCTTAAGATGTTCCCATGTCTTTTAGTTAAGCTCTAATGGGATTTGAACCTTTTCCAATGATGAAAACTCCTCACTTTCTACCATTGGATACAACCCCTTTGGGAAACCACAACATGTATGTGCATCTCTCATTAATACATATATTTTTTCTTTGTATACTATATTATTATATATAATTTATATAATTATATATATAATATTATATATAATATATATATAATATTATTAATATATATATAATATAATATACCATTGAAGATTTACATATTTCAATCCTTAAGGGACTATTTAGACTAAATAAGGATAAAATTCATTACACCAAAGCTCGTCATAGGTAATTTAACTTGGGTGGGAAGGATAAAATAATTCCTCCCAACCACTTGGGATAATCTTAATTCACACACACATACACACACAGATATAGATAATAGTTGTTGATTGATTATATTAGAGCTAAGTCTTTATATTGGAACTAGTATAGGTGGATCTATCTCCAATTGGTCTCACAACAACACTTGTCTCATCTTATCAACAATTCTAATAGTTTGAGTTCAACAATAAATGCCACAATTCCTACTCCACTATTCACTTGAATTGTAAAGATATGTGCATAGTTTGATTTTGGTTCAAATATTTTACAAATTTTAGTTCAACTCATAAAACAACTATAGAATGATGGCCATTTTAATTTCAAAATTAAAGAGTTGACTTTCAATATATAAATTGTGTTGATTATGAATCTTTTGGAGAGTGTTAACATTGCATTATTATGAACTAATGAATTTGACATCATAATTAATATTTCATTACTATCACAATTAGTATTTCAATAATGATGATGACGATACTATTATTATTAATATTTAAAGTTGCAATAACATCTCCCCAATGGGGGTGATATCTGATGTGACAAATGGTGGTGATATCTGATGTGAGAAAGGTGGTATATGGTAGGACTGTTGTCACCACTAGCAATGTCTAAGGTGAATGTGTCCTGCCATTCCATAGACATATTTATTTCATGTTATTACACATGCAACTGTTGATTTATTAATTTTAATGCACTACATTATTCACTAGTGTGGGACGATTACTTCTTCATGTCATTTATTTTCTATGAATTGGTCCCAACTCTTTAGAGTTTGAAAATCATCATTTTAATGCTCTCAGTTTCACTTTTTCCCAATTTAGCCCTTGATTTCCTCTGTACATAGCTTCTCTGTGTCCCACTTTGTTGCATACCTCTTCTTTTTTCATCCCTTCTCCCAACTTCACAATGACTAGTACCTTAGTTTCAGTGGGAACTTTGTATACCTTTGGTTATACACTTGTAGCTTTAGGGTTTTCTCTTGGTTTCACTCTAATCGCCCTTTGCCTTCTTGGTCACTCAAGCCTTCACATTTCTTTCTTCCCACTACCACCATGAGTAGCCAACATTCTAGGTGTAGAAGGGGTGGAGGTGGTCGCAATACATAGGTTGGCACAAGGGCTTGGTTTCATGTTGAATCCTTGGCTTGTCTTTCCCATAACTAGAATTGACTAACAATGAAACAACAGCTTAGACAAGAAAAAATATTTCAAATTTAGAGATGATGGAGGAGCTTTCCACATGGGTAGTCGACAAAACCAATATCCCCATACAATAGACTTCTATTGGAAACTCAAGCCACTCTTGGGAAAGAACTTTCTTGAGTGTAATACTGTGAAGGACAATATTCTAATGACAGTTGATGGTATTCAATTTCAACTAGCTAACATAAAAGGAAGGTCTACTCACATAGAAGTTGATATGCTCCTCGTTTAACTCGTGGAACTGACAACAAGGATCCGACAAATCCAATTGAGGTGGAAACATTTATCTCCTTTAAACTTTTCATGTTTAAGTGACTTTTGATTTTTTTTTCTCTATATTAGCTTGTTTTATATGGAAAATTTTGGTTACAGGCCAATCCCACCAAGAATTGTATAGGATGTAAAAAAATTAGTTTGATATTATTTATTTTGGCTTTTAAATTTCATTACAATGATGTATTTTTGTTCTACTACTGGTATGTTGTCCTATGTAGAAGAATAGTGGTGAACTCTCATAACAAAATTATATAAATTTTTTTTTAGTTAATGAAAACTTAGCTTACAAAAAAGGAGTTTCAATAACATTGTTTATGATTTGATAGTAATATTATCATCAATGATATTTTTATTTATTTGTAAGCTAGTTTTTTATTTTGATTGATTGAAATTTCAAAATTCATAACAAGTTTTTTCTCTTGGTCGACCACTTGAAAAGATTGACCAACAAAAAAGTATAACCTTTCTATACATAAAATTTCTATTAAAACTAGCTAAAAAAACTATATATATTCATATGATTCCTATATCTACACAAGGACATAAGTTTTGACAAATTAAAACAAAAGCTACACACCTAAGCATTAAACTGACATTTTGTAACGTGAATGTAGCATTGAGAGAATTATGGAAATGTTCATTAGAAACATAAATCTTGCTAGGAGTTTGAGTAGAGGAAGGGAGAATGGAGTTTATTTATTTAACTTGGAGAATGGCCTCATCTAGATGTAGTAAAACCTCCTCCCTAACTTCATATTTGTCTTGCAATATTTCCCCACCATGATCATGATGCGCTAACATCACTCTACATTTTCTCAATGTTTTTTGTCCTTAGATTTGGAATTCTCCACATCAAGCACCCAATCGCTAATTTATTTGTCAATATCATAGCCATGTTTTGTGCCCTATCTAGTCGAAGTTTTGCCTTTTTTGTTGAAATCTACTCACATATGTGTGGGGGGACTTAGAAACATTGGCAACTTTATAGGAAGCCTCCTCGATGCAAGAGTCATAGGAACTACTCCCTCCACAATGTCCCCTATGTCATGTCCTCCCATGTGGCATGATGACACATAATATATCGAGAGTTAGAAGACTAGCATGACCAACATGTAGGGGACCTTGGAACATGCAATGTGAACCTCACAAAGGAATACAAAACCAACCTTCATATATCATATGATTCCAAAATATCTCAAGGTCAAGAGTGGATAATTTTGATGTGGTATGACATAGTTCCTCGAAGTGTGCAAATAAATTGCAACAAGGTTGGAAACAACATCTAGATCAACTATACCAAACTTTGGAATGTCACGTGTATACCATGAACGATGATTACTTCTCATAACATTGATCCATCACTAACTTTATGATTGCATGCAACTCCTGCCCTATCTTGTTTCCATCTATCACAGTGAAATTGAGAGAAGAGCGGGTGGATGATTAGCTATATTTTCCATTGTGGGTCCCACTTGTGGGGATTCTCACATCCCTCGCACCCAACTTAGGGGTTATGAACAATAATATTATTATTGACGATGCCACCAATTTTTTATGTTCAATAATAATAATAATATATTATCACTATTGTTACTAGTCAAGTTGCATTGTTATTGTCTCATTTCAATAAAATTGTATTATTATTGTTGTTAATAAAAAATGTGTTGAGATGGTAATCATATCATTACCACATTGGGATTAGGAGATACATTATTATTTTCATATATTTTGATTAGTAATATTTAGTATTAGTAGAAAAAATAATAATTTGCATAGATTTTAATTATAACTTTTACATTATAAATTATTTCATTTTGAGTCTATAGATAGAACTATTATGTTGTATGGTATAGCATAGGAAATATTAAACCAATGATAATAGTAATAGAAATTACTTTGAGTAATTGGGTTATTTAAGTACACAATGTGAATCACATTTATTTATTAATACCTACTTTGGTGATTGTTGTATTTTCCTTATTATGTGGTTTAATTTATTCTATATTTATATAGTTTGTTCTTATATTTATGATCTGTCAATTCTTGTCGATATCCCATTAGATAGCTCATCATAATTTATATGATAAAAATAGATTGAAATCTATACTATGAGCGTTAATTTCCTTAGGTTCAATATTTGTTAATTATTGTTTTCTACTTAAGTATGTAATAGATAAAATGTAGAAAATAGAGAATAATAAAATCCAATCACACACTAGCCACAATGAACACAAAATATGCTTTGTGAAACCCTTATAGGAGAAAACCTAGTTGGAAGGTGAGGATGCTCTATTATCTCCTTCTCTAGAATGAGAATAATGCCATTCCATACTTGTGATGATGGTGGTGTACCCACTAATTTTATAGCATCCAAAGTCATCATTTCGAATTTGAGAATATTCAAATCCAATTTTTATATAAATCCTTATTACAATAATATAAAATGGACATTAATACCACCACCTAACATAAAGGATCCCCATTTATATTACAAAATGCAATAATAGTTATTGCATATTGCAAATAAACTAAACTTAGATCATTATCTAGATCGAATATATAAACAACCAGGAAATCACAATTGGTGGCATCCTCGAGTCTAGGTTATAATTTATGAAATCTCCATGTGAGTTCAATTGAGACCACCATTATGGCAAGCATATATTATTGGTGCTAGGCACACAAGGCCTCCATGACCTCCTCAGCATCAAAAGAGGAAAAATCCTCAGTAGTGACAATGTCAATGGGGAGACTCATGCCCATATCAACCCACAATATAATAAAAATAACCTATAAAGTGGCATGAATATTATAAATCAAAATGGATCGAGAAGATACAATTAAGTAGAAATTGGTTGGAAGCCACTCAACCCTATATACTTTGCATTTACAAGATTTAATACATCTAATAAAATATCTTATGGAACAAGTGATAAAGGAGTATGTCTAATCTACTTCCTTTATGTGCCACTTAGCCACAATCAAAGGATTCGATACATGCCAAGGATATTATCTTATTTTGTGCTAGTGATTTCATGACATTCACTGCATGAAATTGTTGGCTTCAAAAAACATGGAATGCATTCTTATCATCATGGATGTCCATTGTGCTAC
The DNA here is from genome assembly GCA_000404065.3 of Pinus taeda. Lineage (NCBI taxonomy): Eukaryota > Viridiplantae > Streptophyta > Pinopsida > Pinales > Pinaceae > Pinus > Pinus taeda. The sequence continues at coordinate 21,664 of APFE031429222.1, read as the reverse complement.
AATTTTATTGTTTAATAACTTTTTAGCTGAGCATCTTCAATCAATGCTTTAAAATCATTAACAACTTATTAGTTTTCTATTGGAAATATTCAAAGGAATGATCCTTAAAACTTATTATCTCATGTTGTTGGTATTGAAATAAGGATTGTTTATCATCAAATTCAAGCCAACGTCTATCTTCACAATGTGCAAAGCGACCACACACATGTTGTCATATAAACATGCATCTGTAGGTTCTCACATTGTTTGAGTATTTTACCTTGGTTTCTACCTCAATATTCTTGTGATTACAAAACTTCAACCATATTTTGATGTATGGTAAAATTGTAAACATGAATAAGTGTCCAATGAACCATGCTCTAATCTTTGTGCAAACACCAATCCTTACTTTAGCCCACAAGATAATGATGTGAGTATCTATTGGATTTCCTGTTGGGTGTGGAGCCTGATTATCTAATTTATTTAGAAGGTCTTTGTTTCATCCAAATGTATACCCCAGGAAGACTGTAGACCCCTCCATGTGGGGGTGGGTGCAGGGGCCAGCGGGGGTCTAGGGGCAGCGCCCCCAAAGGTAAAAAATAGATGTAAAATTGCCTTGTAAAATTTTGTAATTTCGTAGTCAATTTGACCTATTCATTAGGCGGATGATCTGAAGGTAGAAATTATGTTTAATTTAGGTTTTTTTTTCCCTAGAAGGCAACCCCTCCCTATATATGGGGGAATTGTATTGCGGTTTCATATATGTGTATATTAAGTGAGAAAGAGAGAGGAGATTGAGTGAGAGTGAAGAGGAAATTACAACGGATCTAATGTAGGTTGTCTCTTTTCATTTTGTTGAATAATATAAAAGGAATGATTGGTTGTTTCTCTATGGATGTAACCCAAATTGGGTGAACCACGTATATCTGTGTCTCTCTCTTTTATGCATTTTCTGTGTTTATGTTTCTGCGATATTTTATGTGTTACATTACTCTGTAATATATAATTTTCTAACAAATGGTATCAGAGCTTAAGGTCTATTTGGCTGATAAAATCACTAGAGAGAAGGGTCCCTAGTTCGAGTGGGAGCAATGGCGGAAGATGGTAGGTTTAGGGTCAAAAAAATTAACAGCCAAAACTACCAATTGTGGAAGCTACAAATGGAAGATTATATGTATCATAAATATTTATACATACCATTGAGTGGAAATACAAAGAAGTTGATGAGTGTGATAGACACATAATGGGATATTCTTGATAGAAAGGCACTTGGAACAATATGGTTGTGCCTAGCAGCGTTGGTAGCCTTTAATATTTCAAAGGAAATGACAACAGGGAGTTTAATGTCGGAATTGACCAAACTATATGAAAAACCCTTGGCCTCTAATAAGGTAATTCTTATGAAAAGTTTATTTAATATGAAGATGTCAGAAGGTGAATCTGTTGTTGATCATTTAAATGAATTTAATATCGTTACCAATTAGTTAAGTTTTGTAGGGGTAGATTTTGGTGATGAAGTTAGGGCTTTGTTATTTCTGTGCTCATTTTTAAAAATTTGGAATGGTTTAGTCTTGGTCATTAGTAAATTTGTCTCTAGATCTAGTACTTTAAAGTTTAATGATGTTTTCGGTGCAATTCTTAGTGAGGAAATGCGACAGAAAATCTTTGGTGAGATATCAGGTAATGCTTTGACTGCAGAGACTAGGGGAAGAAAAATGGAAAGAGGAAAGAGCCCAGGATATCGCAGTAAGTCCAGGAAAGGCATATCCAAGTATAGATTGGGGATAGCATGCTGGAAATGTGGGAAGAAAGGACACTTGAAGAAAGATTGTAAGCCTCAAAAGGGAAAACAAAGAAATCCACAGTAAGAAAATAATCATGAAGCTAATGTGATAGGTGATGTGTTGCAAGATGCTTTGATTCTTTCATTAGAAAATATTATTGATGCCTAGGTGGTATATTCAAGGGCATCATTCCATGTCACACCTGATAGGAAACATTTTCATGATTATGTTTAAGGAGATTTTGGACAGGTTCGTTTGGGTGATGATAAACCCTATAAAATCATTGGAATGGGTAAAGTTTTCATAAAACAATAAAATGGAAACCAATGGCTATTGAAGTAGGTAAGGCATGTTCTAGCTATGAATAAAAATCTAATTTGAATATGGTATATGGGAGATGAAGGTTCTGTAACTACTTTTACAGATAAAACTTGGAAGGTCACTAAACGAGCCCTGGTAATAGCAAAAGGAGAAAATATTGGTACATTATATTTATGCAATGGTATTTCTAATTATGTTAATGCTTTAACCTCTAGAGGAGCAGATACAACATTTTGGCATCATGGGCTGAGCAAATGAGTGATAAGAGGACGAAGATTCTTCACTCAAGAAATTTGTTGCTAGGTTTGAAGCATGTTGATTTGGAATTCTGTGAGAATTGTGTTTATGGAAAACAGAAGAGATTCAGATTCCTCATAATTGGGACGAAAAGAAAAGTGAAAATTAGAGCTTGTGCATACATATGTATGGGGACCTACTCAGGTATCATTTCTTGGTGGCTCTAGATATTATGTTACTTTTATTGATGATGAAACTAGAAAATCCTGGATTTATTGTGTTCGAAACAAATCTGATGTATTTGATACTTTCAAGAAATGGAATTCTTTGGTTGATAATGAGACAGGAAAATGGTTGAAGTGTCTTAGATTAGACAATGGAGCTGAATATTGTAGCAAAAGAGTTTTATAAGAACTATTCAGAGCATGGAATTCGTAAAGAGAAGATAGTTCCAGGGACACCACAAGAAAATGGTGTGTCAGAAAGGATGAACAGGACAATCATGGAGCATGCAAGTTACATGAGATTGTACGCAGGATTTCCTTTACAATTTTGGGAAGATTTTGTAGATATTGTTGTTTATCTAATAAACATAGGGCCTTCAAGTTCCTTGGATGGAGGTATTCCATAGGAGGCATGGACAAGTAAAAAGGTAAACTATTCATTTTTAAAGACTTTTAGTTGTGAAGCCTTTGTCCATGTTAATAAAGAAAATAGAACAAAGCTTGAGGTAAAATTAGAGAAATGTACCTTTATTGGATATGGTGTTAATTATTTTTGGTTATCGCTTATATGATTATGAAAATCACAAAATCATTAGGAGAAAGGATGTCATATTCAATGAAAAGGTTTTGTATATGGATCAGATGCAGGAAAAATAAAATAGAGAATACACAGTGCTTAATGAGGTCACAGAAAAAGTAAAGGTCCTTGAAAATGATAATGATCAATAGCCAGAACAAAAATAGCAACCACAATAGCAACAAACACCTCAAACTCTTGAAAGTGGTGTTAAAAGATCTACTAGGATAAGTAGACCCCCTGAATAATACTCTCCTTCATTATATTATGTATTTTTTATTGATTCTGGTGAACGAGAATGTTATGAAGAAGCAGTGCAGGTAAAAACCAGGAAGAAGTGGGAGATATTCATGAAAGAATAGATGGAACCCTTGGTACATAACCAGACTTGGAACTTAGTCAGGTTTCCTGTAGGTAAAACAACATTGTAGAATAAATGGGTTTACAAGTTGAAGGAAGAATATGGAGGTCGAAAAAGGTATAAAGCTAGACTTGTGGTGAAGGGGTTTGCATAGAAAAAAGGTATAGACTTTGATGAGATATTTTGTCCTATTGTTAAAATGACTTCAATCATAACTATTTTAAGTCTAGTAGCAGCAGAAGATTTGCATCTTGAGATGTTAGATGTAAATATGGTCTTTCTCCTTGGGGATTTGGAGGAAGAGATATATATGTAGCAGCCACAAGGATATGAGGTCAAAGGGAAGGAGAAACTAGTGTGTAGGTTGAAGAAGAGCTTGTATGGCCTAAAATAGGCTCCAAGGTAGTGGTATCTAAAATTTGACAGGTTTATGTCTTAACAAGGTTATACTAGATGTCACTATGATCATTATGTTTATCTCAAAAGGCAAAATGATGGAAGCTATATTATATTGTTATTGTATGTAGATGACATTCTTGTTGCAGGTTCTAACATGCAGAAAATAAATGCGCTCAAAAGAAAATTGGCAAACTCATTTGCAATGAAGGATTTGGGTGCTGCAAAACAAATCCTTGGTATGAGAATAAGTGAGACAATAAAAACTGCAAATTAACATTGCCTCAAAGTGAGTACATACAAAAGGTGTTGAAAAGATTTGATATGAAAAATGCAAAAAAAGTTAGTACACCTTTTCCTAGCCATTTCAAACTAAGGAAATGTGTCCCAAGACTCAGGAAGAGATGGATTATATGTCTAAAGTTCCATATGCAATAGCAGTTGGAAGCATAATGTATGAAATGATCTGCACAATGCATTATATTTCACATGCAATGGGAGTTGTAAGCAGGTACATGAAAAATCCAGGAAAAGAACATTGGATGGCAGTGAAGTGGATTCTCAGGTATTTTAGAGGTGCCGGATATCAAGAATTATGCTTTGGTGGTTCAAACATTTCTCTACAAGGATATTTGATGCATATATAGAAGGTGATAGAGATAACAGGAGGAGTAACACAAGGCATGTGTTTATTGTAGGTGGAATAGTTGTCAGTTGGGTTTCAAAATTGCAGAGTGTTGTTGCACTCTAAACGATGAAAGTAGAGTATGTTGTTGCTACAAAGGCTAGTAAATAAATGGTTTGGTTATAAAGGTTTTTGGATAAATTGGGTAAGAATTAGGTGTTGGGAAAGTTATATAATGACATCCAGAGTTCCATTCATCTTGCAAAGAACTCAGCATTTCATTCCAAGACTAAACATATACAGCTCAAGTACCACTTCATACAGTCAGTGTTGGAAGATGGACAGTTGAAGCTGGAAAAGATACACACTAGTTAGAATCTTTTTGATATGTTAACAAAAGTTGTAACCAGGGAGAAACTGAGATTTTTCTCCGTTTCAATTAGTCTTCAAGTATGATGATGAAGATGAGAAACAACTAGATCCAAAGTGGAGTCATTGTCCAACAAATGAAGCAGCAATGGAGTTTCTATAATTAGTGTCCAAGTGGGAGATTGTTGGATTTGGAGTTTGTAATGGGGCAGCAATGCTTCCCATTTGATCGCTACTAGGGGTTCTTGGGGGAGGGAGACATCGATTTTTATGAGTCCCCCCTGGAGGGGGTTCAGGGGTAGCACCTCTGAAGCTAAAAATAAATGTAAAATTTCCTTGTAAAATATTGTAATTTTGTAGTCAATCTAGGCCGTTCATTAGGTGGATGATATGACGGTAGAAGTTATGTTTAATTTATGGTTTTTTTCCCTAGAAGGCAACCCCTTACTATATATGTCGAAATTGTATTGTGGTTGTATATGTTTGTATTATGAGTAAGAAAGAAAGAGGAGATTGGGTGAGAGCAAAGAGGAAATTATAGTGGATCTATTGTAGGTTGTATCTCTTGATTTTGTTGGATAATATAAAAGGAAGGATTGGTTGTTTCTCCATGGATGTAGCCCAAATTGGGTGAACCACATATATATGTGTCTCTCTTGTTTTATGCTTTTCTGTGTTTATGTTTTTGTGATATTTTATGTGTTCCATTTCTCTATAATATATAATTTTCTAACATTTCCTGGCAAAGTCAATACCCACCTCTTCTCTATATTGGTCTACGAGCCAAAATGCATGATATGACAAGGATTATTTTATGTGTCTTTCTCTTATGAATGAATAAAAACATTAACTTAATGTATATGAGACCAAGATATTTTGGAATGACATGCTATTTGACATCCAATACTACCAAATTTTATATGGCATAATATTTAAAGGTAAATTTGTCTAACATATTTCTACCTTGATTGTTGATGCAAATGGATATTTTAAGAAATTGATGTAAGAGAATGCACATATGCTACAACCCCTTAAATATTCATCCAATATCATGATCGAAACCACATATAATATGTGATATCACCAGCTTCAAAATTGTGCATTATGCTTAGCTTGAATAAGGTTGACAAGGATTAGATCTTTAATTTAAACTTTCATAATGGATTTCATGACATATCATGCATGCAATCATTCTTTCAAACTCATTTATGTTTGTTATGAAGAATCTATGATTGCAGACATAAGTGTCTTCCCTAGGCCTGGTGGACTAACCTAGAACAACAAAAATAAAAGGGCACAATGTCGTCCTTAAAGTAATTGAATGATGGGATGAGGCCTACCTAGAATTTGTCATAAGTTTCGCTCCTTCCTCATCTTGTACGCTCCAATCTTAGCTCTAATTGCTATAATTAGAACTTGCACAATCAAACAAGACAAGCTAAAGATATACAACATCTATGTGCATAATCTAATCACTCCATTCAATAGATCAACATGTTAATGAAATAAATGAAATCATAACATCATAAATAGGAAAACAATCTACTCTTTGTATTAATAGAAATGGAGAGAGTTAGAACCAAAAATAGGAGTTGATCTTGTAGAATAATTCCCCAAGTTGACTTATCTTTTTCATGCCACAAAGTATGCCTCCATTTCCCCCTACTGCATGGAATAATGACTCTAAAAGCAACAACATAAAGGTAGAATCAATCTCCAAAAGCCAACCCATTGCACATGGATGGTTGTAAATATATAGATGAGGGAGGTAGTTCATGAATTCTTATCGAGTTACCAATATAGGCTTGAGATCCACTTGAGATGGGAGGATGAGCTCAAGGGATGAGAGGTGAAAACTCCAAGGTAGGATTAGATAGGATTCAAGACTCTTGTCTAAGGCAAATGGTTGAAACAACCTTAGGAAGCTTCAAGAAGAAAAAGCTTCAAGATTCTTTTTATTTTTCCCAAATTTTTACAATCGGCACACCTACAAGACTGAGCAACCTATTGGTGATTAGCATAGGTGTAGAGAGGGTCAACCTAGTAGTCAGGGTGTGTTGGGCCTTAAAAGCTTGGAAACTCAAGAGTCAAGAGTATAAACTCAAGGATTCAGCAAAGTTGTGCTTAGGTATTTGTGTAGGGATCATGATAATATGTTAAACGATGTGAATTGGTCTCGTTTGAAGGCCTATAACCAGATGTGAAAAAATGGCCTATAATAGATTTCCCCCTAAAGCACAAAGTCAGAAATGAAAATTGATGACTGAAGTTCTTTACCTTGTGACAAGTCGAGATTAAGAACAACTAGTCAAGAGCATCATTTGTTACAATACATTTACATCCTAATATATTTTCTGAGGGAGGCATACCCATGCCAAGCACATAAGCTAGCATTACATGTATGAAGACCAAAATACATGTACACAGATCACTGATGGTGGACCCATGAATAGGTAATTGATTCATCCTAGGAGGTTGATTTGATGGCAACTGCAGCTGTTAAGGTCGTGTGTTTGGGGGTTGTTGATGTGCATCTAGTTGTGGCTGATAAGCTTGTGAGAATTATTGTGTCTACACAATTTATTTAGGTTTTGAAAGTAAGGATATGAAGGTGCAGTCTCATAGCCAAATCCTCGCCAACCTTGTTGCCAAGGTTGGTTTTGAGTTGGTTGTTGGGGTCATGCTTTCCATGGTGCTATAACATTCCAAGGTGCAAAGCGTTGACTAGATAAGTATGAAAAAATTGCAGCAAAAGGATCAAAAGGCATACCTTGGGGTCAAGGTTTCCATGGATTTTTAGTTTCCAATGAGAAAATATGTCATATTGATTGATTATCTCCTTGGCACACTGCTTTGAACCCTGAAAAAGATGTACAATTGTCAGTAAGATGTTTTTCTACGCAAATGGCACAAATAACAATAGTATCGAGAGGACAATCTTTCCTTGGGTGCTTCTTTTGACATCTAGGGAAAAAGATGGCAAGGGAAGCATGTTCTTGTTCTTGTTTCCTTTTAAAGATTAGGGTGTCAAGCTATAGATTTAGTGTACTAAGTATATAATTTTTAGAATTCTATAATAAATTCCCCAATTCAGTCTAAGTTACACCACTAGAATATGCTTTAATATGTTTAAGTAAACCTTTTTTGGAGGCTCTTCTAGTTCGGCCCTACCCCTAGGAACATCTCTTACAAATTTCAGAAATATCATCAAAGGACAATCTAGAGATATCCCTTATCCCCATTAAATTAAGCACGTTCATAGATTCTTCATAAACACCTTTTTAAAAGAGAATTTTTTTACTTTTAAGGTTTAGCTTGTGCTTCCTAACACGCTTAAGATTGTATAAAAATCTCTCTAAGAAGTCCCCTAAGATTTCATCTTCTCTTTGCACCATCCTAAAGATTTCTTATTTCAATTATCTAGATTTATAATAATCCTAATATTTTTTAAGAAATTGTTTTCTCATTTCCTTCCAAGTTGTGACATTTTCTTATAATCCCCTAAACCATCATAGGGCAGCATATTTGAGAGTAGAAAGGAATAACTTTAATTTTTATGCATTGGTTGAATAATCCATGCTGACATACAACATCAAATTCAAATAAAAAAATATCAGGATCCTCACTTACTAGTCCTCGAAATCGTTGTAGTACTAAAGAAGAACTTTTCTTCATATGAATGTTTGTAGTATGATCAGCAATTGGAAAACCAAAAGTTACTTCATCCTCATTCTTTTCTCGGTTTCCTCCTAGGTTCGTTTCACCTTCTCTTTCAACCATATTTCTTCCCCCAAACAAGTTGAATTCAGTCTCTAGTGGTGGAAGCTCAAATTTGATAATTGGGTTGTTTTGAAATGCCGACTCTACCTCCCATTCAAATGATATTTCAACTTTTGGAGCAGCTGAAATTGTGGCAACATTTATTACTATACCAACTACTAAAGTTTCCCCAAAATTCACTTGACTCTCTGGCATTCTACTTTCTTTCTTCTTGTTTGAATTAATACCCAACAGTTGTTGAAGAATGTAACTAGTGTCGGTCTTCATAATTAAAAATGATGTAATGTATTTGTCAAAACAAAAGAAACTTTTATTGTAAAAGAAAAATTGAATAATGAAAGCGTGGGTTTCATGCTTGGGTCATTAGTCAATAGGTCAAAGCACCCATTGAGTGCTCTAGGATTTTTGTTGAGTCAAAGTCAAAAGTCATTATGTAAGAGACCCTTCTTGGGCTCATTGTGTTAAAGAAAGAAAATTTATTCATGTCAAAGTTATGTCTTGTCCTCCTCCATCGATTTGGCTTTTCCCCCATCAAGTCAGTCTCTCCTACTATTCATGTCGACCTCAATAGAATAGATATAAATAATATTTATAGCAAGTGAACTCAACCTAGTTTGTGATGTGACAAGCAATTTTGATTTGAAATAGTTCAGTGAGGAAGAAGGATGCAAAGTAGCCTAAAGGAGAAAAAAAATGATGTCGAAATATGTATCATTTTGTCACACGTGTAAGAGGAACAACTCGCCACATAGTTCTAACGTATTGCAAGGTCGAGGGTATAGAGAAAAAATAAGAGGCCAAAAATTTGTAGAAGAACAGAAGGACGAATTCTATTGAACCAGTTGAAATATTTTTTTGCCTTTGGTGATTTGAAAGGGTTGACTTGATGGATGGAGGAAAAAAAATTTCATGGTCACAAAGGTCTTGGTCTGTCTCATTTTGATTTGGTTCTACTCGTAAAGAGTTTGACTGGGTTTTCCCCTTCTTAGGGTTTTTCCCTGAATGAGTGCCTATATTGGGTACCTTTGTGATATTTAGGTTTGGCATTTGTCTTGATGAAAAAAGAACATAATAAAAATAATGAACAAAAAACTTAATAATCACAAAAAATTGTTAAGGTGTAAGAGAAAACAAGCTAAAGAACCTAGTCTATATGTTTCCCTAGATTTTTCAACATGGTTTTAGAGCTTGGTCTGATGACATAAGGGTAGTTAGAAGGTCATGATTGTGCTAGGGGACTTCAAGGCAAATAAATGGAAGCTAGTTCTTTAGGACCGAGCTCCTAGAAGGATGGTTGGAATTAAATAAAGGTATGTTTTTGGGCATATCTTTGTAATTAGACCCATACCCAAAACAAGGAAATCAAAGATGTCTAGAGGCATCATTCTTAAGGGCTGAAGGGCTAGATAAATAGCCTAGTCAAGGTCGAGACTCTTTAAAGGAAAAGCAAAGTACTATGCAAAAAGTCGAGGATCTAAAATCACCTTAGAAGTCCAAATTGTATAAGGTTTTATATTACAGAAGTGACTAAATAATATATCTTAGAAATAATTGTATCCCTTATAGACAAGAAAATAGCCCACTTATTAAAGATACCAAGGCCAAAATATATGGAGTCTTTTTGTAGACCTATTTGAAAGGTCTATTATGAAACTATTGTCACCATAAAAAAGCCAAAAATTTTATAAAGGAGAATGCGTACCTGGGAACTTTTATATAGGTAACTTGAGCCCTTCAATGATATAAAGACCAAAATTGAAGGATTAGAAGAATCTCTATTTTATATAAAAAAATATTGGTGGTCTACTTAAGTAATTTGGTGAAGCACTAATTAAAGGACCACTCTAATGATTAAACATCAATCTTTGACAAGATCAGTAAAAGCCTCTCATGGTATCACTTGGATTATAACAACACTGAAGAAGATCAAAAATAACATCTTTTGGAATAGTTCTAGAAGCCTTTACAAAGTTATATTTTGTGATTGAATAAGACCTAGTCTAAGGGTTGACTCTAAGCTAAAGGTGTCCTATTAAAAGCAGTGAAAGGAGAAGAGCTTGTAATCATACTACAAACATTGATAAAATAAGTTTATACATTTATGTCTATAGAAGTTAGAAGAAATATCTTATTATGGACCCATAACAACTTTTGAAAGCATATACATCTATCAAGAAGACAGCATCCAACATTTTTAACCAGCTCGAACCCTGCATTTAAATTAGGTAAGTATAGTAAATGTTCTTCATGTTTTAGCCATCTAACAATGTGTATGTAGTTTGCAAGACAAAGGCAATCAAGCTCAATATCAATCTTTCAAGCATGAAAGACAAAGGTATGTAAAGTTTTAAAGGTATGTATAACTTGTTCATTTACTAAAGAATCTGATGCCTTAGAGTATATTTTATTGTATGATTAACTAGGAATTGTAGAAAGAACATTACGCTTATTTTCTTGCTCCCTCTTATGATAACTAGGGTTTGAAAATTCTTTGAAAAATTAAATTGATCTAGGTGGATATTGGTGACCACCCACCTATTCCACTTGGACCCCCACTGTTGTTTCTTTTCAGTTTCCTTAATTGCAGCACAACATACTATTTTTGGCTATTTTTCAGGTCCTGAACTCTCAGAGCCATTTTGAGGGACTAAAAGACGTGTTTTGGGAGACCAGAGATACTAGAAAATTCCCAAAAGAACCTACCAAATTTTTTTTCAACCTCCTCTTTGAGATATTTGAAACGAGATATTATGGTAGCCAAACAGAGATCGTATGTGAAAGTTACGACCCCGGGAAGTTGATGTACCAATTTACCCAAATGATTCTACTAGTTTTTTTAACCTCCTCTTCAAGATCTTTGAAATGAGTTATTATGATAGCCAAATGGATGCCAAAGTTACAACCTCCGGAAGTTGATGTGCAAATTTACCCAAACGGGACTCACTGTTTTGGCGTTTCATCTCCAAGGGTTAGGTTGTTGGATGTTTAGGGTTTTCCATTGTTTCTCAATAATAAATAGGCCTTTGAAACTCATTGTAACATAGGCATGTAGCCCCCACATCTTCTCTCATATATAAGTTACCGTTGCCCGAGATATTTTATTTACATTTCTGTGTGTAAGAATATTTCAGTTCTTTGATTGCGCCGAGAGGCGCTCTATAGCCAAGTATATGAGGGAGATGTTGTCACGTTATGTAATGTTACATTAAAAAATATTAAAAAAAATATGAGGGAGATGTTGTCATGTAACGTAACATTATATTAAAAAAATATGAAGGAGATGTTGTCACATACGTAACGTTACAATAAAAAAATATTAAAAAAAATATGAGGGGGATGTTGTCACATAACGTAACATTAAAAGAAAACATTAAAAAAAAAAATACGTGTCTGCTAATATATATTGCATATGCATAAGATATATGTAACGTTACTATATATGTGTTGGCTAATATATATTGTATATGTTGAAGATATATGTAAGGTTACTTTGAAAAAAAAAAAAATTAAATAAATAAAAAAGTGTCGGCTAATATTAACAAACTCAATTTTGAAATGATATATATAAAAATTAAAAGAGATCAGAGGATTCAATTGGGCATATCCTGTAATAATAAGGAGGTAAATTTCGCGGTGTTTCTGTAAATTTATATTTCGTTGCTGTAAATTTATATTTCGTTGCGTTCAGGTGTTTCTATTGTAGGAAGGTAAACTCAATATAGTGTAAGGTGCTCAATAATACTTGTAGGTGTGAGGGGAAATATCCAATAGAATGTAATATTTAGGGTGGTGTGTGACCTGAAATATTAGGTAAATTTTAATAATATTACATTTTAATTAGTATTTCTCCCCACCCGTGGCCATTATTTATTAGGTGGGGTGGTTATAAATATTGGGTAACATATAATATTGTAATATTATATTCTATGTAATCAATATATTTGTAACAATTAATATAGATGTGTTCCATCTATAAATTTAATTAATAAGTGGACAAAAACTTAATATTTACAATATGACAAGATTTTTAATCGTGGATATTTACCATGGATATTATTAACTTCTAAGTATATTTTTTTACAATACCATGGGACAATACCCACAAGAGAAATATAGGAAGAAAATTATAATACCATGGGCTTGATACTACCATGGTTTATCAATACCATGGGCCATCTAGACTTTTGATTATTATGTTTTGGATCTAGGCTTTTAACTGTTGCAATACCATGGGCCAATACCATGGCTTATCAATACCACATGCCTAGAAAAAATAACTTATTTCAAAATAAAAATATTTTGTTTTAATTTAATTTTATAACATTTTTAAATTAAATCTAAGAGCAAAAAGGTCATGATTACTCTTGAGGTATATCTAAACCCTCCATCCTCACGACTACTAACAATATTTTCATAGAGATTAAATGGAGGTTTTAATAAATTAAAAACGAGAATACTTTAATATTACATATGTGAAATTTTATTAATATAAATAATATTATAAAGAACTAGGATAGATGCATCTTAAGCAAGGATCCAAGCCATCAAAAAGAAAAGTGATTCACAATGATAGAGGAAATATAGTGCACGATTATTTTAATTTTTTTATTATTGTATTTTCTTTAACATGATTGATCCAAATTATAGGTTTAATATTTTACAACCAATTATGTGTTTTATTAATTTAGATACTTTCTTAAATACAATACAATGGGATCATATTTAAGAAAGAGAGTGAGATGGAAGGGGAATAGAGTGTGGGAAAGAGACATAGAGGTGAGAGACACAGCGAGAGAGAGAAAGGAAGAGAGAGAGGAGGGGGAGAGAGGGAAGGAGTGACAAGGGAGAGATGAATATGGAATGAGGGAGAGAGGAAATGAGGGAAGAGAGAATAAGGAGAGCATAAAGATAGGGAAATAAGGGGAAGAGAGAGAAAAGGAGAGGATAAAGATAGGGAAAGAAGGGGAAGAGAGAGATAGGGATACATAGATATGGACGGGGGAGAGAGGAAGAGAGAGAGAAAAAGAGAGGGAGAGAGATAGTGATAGAGTTGGAAGGTGTAGAGAGAGTGTGTGTATGATGGGTGGAGAGACGGAGGGAGGTCAGAGAGAAGGGGGGAGAATGTTGGAAATATTACTGAGAGGGGGGGGGTGAATCAGTATTATCAAATCTTTTCCAATTAACACTTGCAGATCTGAGTAATGAAACTTGCTTATACCTTCCGGGTTTTAATTTAAATTATTCTTTAGATGTTAACCATTAATCTGTATGTCAGAACCATATAATAATGAATAGGAACAAGAAACATAGACAGTCACACCAAAGAACACCAGATATAAGGTGGAAACCCAATGTGGGTGAAAACCACCTGCTGCAATACGTCTCTATCTTATTTCAATTAGAAATTTCTTTTTACAATGATTTTGTACTGGTGCAGTCCTTTACCAGTATGCAGGCTGCTACCTGCAGAGAGCTAAAACCCTCTCTCGTTCTCCAGCTTATCCTGGAAGGGAGCTACAACCCCCTTAGCTCTTGTACTAGCTGGGATACTAGTACACAGGCTACTACCTACATATGACTACAACTTTCTCTTTTCTTCTAGGGACCACGTTTCATAAATTTTCAAACTGGATCCATGAACATCAAATAATCATCAAGTATATAGTTAACCAACCAATAAATTCTCAGAATGATGTAACCAGAAGATAATACCAGAATCCAATTTTAAACCCAAAACACTGCAAGTATAAACAAAAGCAGCTAAAATATATTTCAAGAAAAGTCCGCAACTTCACCAAGAGTAACCTATGGATATCTGCACTTTTGTTGTGTCGAGCCTGCGCAGCTCCGCACCTGGGATGTCTGTGGCCTTTGTAGCTCCGCACTTTCTCTGTCTGTAAATCGCGCACCTCTGCACCTGCAGGCGTCTGTCACCTGCGCTCTCTATGGTCTGTGCAGCTCCGCACTTTCTCTGTCTGTGAACTGCGCACCTGCAACCGTCTCTGCACTGCGCACCTCCGAGTATAGACAATTTATCAGTCTTCTCTTATACCCCAGACTATCAAATTTACAGATCTGATCATATGCCAAAAGAATCTCGACCCACCAGTAGATCTGACTTGCAATGCTCGAGTTTCTCTTTGATTCAGGCCTAGCTATGACTCACCAATTGATCACCAAAATTTTAGATCTTGTTCTCTCAATATATTCAACACCCTTTTTTTTTCTGGCCAAGAGATCTCCTTTCCTTTTTATAGACTAGGCCTTACTCAAAACATGAACCAAAACCATTGAGAAACAAAACCAAGGACCCAATACTTGGGTTCAACTCTTTTGGATGCAATACCATGAACCAAAACCATAGGATCAATACTGTCGGACAAAATACCATGAACCAACCATAAGTTTTCCCACGTGTGTGCATATTTCTCTACATGAAAGTTCGTGAACTTTAGGTCCATACTTTTTGTTCGGAACACCTGCGAACTTGTTCGCACCTTCTAAAAGGTTCACCTGCGGAACCTGTTGATGTCCGCACCTTAGTGACCGGGAACCTACAGATCTCTTATTTTCTACTATTTTGATAGCCTGAACTGAGCTTTGTCATTTGAGTGAGTTGCCATCAAGGACAACACCTGTGCCATAAGTCAAACCTGTGTCACAATGCCAATAATCTCCCCCTTTGGACTTGATGGCAACCCCAAGTCACTCAAAATCATCCTCCCCCTTTGACATCAAGGGCAAAGGGTGATGATCCCCCTGAGAATATATTGAAATCTCTACTTCGTTGTGCTGTCCAAACTCCCCCTGACTAAAGGCAAAGTCTGTTTCACCTGTAATCAACAACAATTGAACCAAGATAATGCCAACAATATATATATGCTCCCCTGAACCTGTGCCAGAAGATCTCTATATGAAAAAATCTCGTACAACAATCTTTGAAGTAGACAAGATTCAACAGCAAGATGATGCATCAACTACCCCAATCTTTTGTCTGAGGTACCCAAATGTCTCCTTGGGCAAAGGTTTGGTGAGTATATCAGCCACTTGTTCCTTAGATGGAACATACTCCAACTTGAATTTTTGTTCAAGCACTTGTTCCCGAAGAAAATGATACTTGATAGGTATGTGCTTGGTCTTTGAATGCATGAAAAGATTCTTTGAAATATTGATTGCACTTGTATTATCACAAAAAATGGAAATAGGTGAAGTACAAGTGATTTGAAGATCTTGCAATGTTTGCATCATCCAAAGGAGTTGTGTGCAGCAAGATGCAGCAGCTACATATTCTACTTCAGCTGTAGATAATGCAATGGAACTTTGTTTCTTCCTGAACCAAGATACCAATCTAGGACCCATGAAGAATGCACCTCCACTAATGCTTTTCCTGTCATCCACACTACATGCCCAATCTGCATCTGTATATGCATGAAGCGTGAGATCTGTATCTCTAGGATACCATAAACCATAGTTTTGAGTCCCTTGAAGATACTTGAAAATTCTCTTGATAGCCTGAAGGTGAGTTTCTTTTGGGTTTGCCTGAAACCTTCCAACTATCCCTACTGCATGCATAATGTCTGGTCGGGTACCTGTTAGATAGAGTAGACTACCAACCATGGATATATAAGTTGGTTGATGTACAGTTGTTGATTCATCATTTGTGCTAAGGCTACATCCTACTACCATAGAAGTACATACTAGTTTTGAATCCTCCATCCCATATTTCTTCAATATTTGATTGAGATACTTGGTTTATGATAGAAAGATACCATCTTTGTTTTGTTGCACTTGTAAACCAAGGAAATCTGTGAGCTCACCAAGCATGGACATTTCGAATTCTTTCTACATCACCAAAGCAAAATTTTGACTCATGGCTTCTTCATTGCTTCCAAAGATGATATCATCAACATATACAACAAGTATTAGCATTTTATTATTTTCAATTTTTATATATAGATTGTTGTCTGTTGATCCTTTTGCAAAACCTTGTTGATGAAGGTACTCATCCAACCGAAAATACCAAGCCCTTGGAGCCTATTTAAGGCCATAGAGATCCTTTTTGAGTTTGCATACAAGATTTGGATCATTTCCAAGTATAAACCCATCTGGTTGCTCAATGTACACTTCTTCATTCAAGTCTCCATTCAGAAATGCAAATTTTACATCCATCTAGAATATCTTGAACTTCTGAAAGCTAGAGAGAGCAAGGAGCAATATTATAGCCTCAAGTCTGGCAACTGGAGCAAAAGTTTCTTCGAAGTCAATACCTTCTTGTTGTGCATATCCTTTACAAACAAGTCTTGCCTCGTTTCTAACTACTTCCCCATTTTCATTCAGCTTATTTTTGAAAATTCATTTTGCCCCTATGACATTCTTATCTGTTAGTCTAGGAACTAGCTCCCAAGTGTTATTATTTTCAATCTATTCGAGTTCTTCATCCATTGCCTTGACCCAACATTCATCTTTGCATGCCTCTCTTACATTTTTTGGCTCAGTGGAGGAGAGTAATGCCAAATAGCTTGAAGCTTCTGCTATTGATATTCTTGTTTGTATACCAGCCTCTTTCTACCCCAAAATTTGAGATTCTAGATGATTCTTCTGAACGTACCTAGATGGAGTCTTTTCTTCTATCCCTATCTGTTCTTTTGGAACCTCATGGGTTTCTTCTTCATCATGAATCTGATTTGATGTTGATGGATAGTCCTCATTTTCTTCGAAATCTCCAGATCTTACCTACCTAGGAGTGCTTTCTTCTTCATCAACCACTACATCAATACTTTCATCAATTTTTCCAAGCCTTTTATTGTAACACTTGTATGCTTTGTTTTGGGGAGAGTAACCAAGGAGAATGCCTTCATCTGCTCTAGGTTCGAACTTGCCAAGATTTTCATCAGTATTTTTTATGTAGCATTTACTCCCAAAAATTTTGAAATATTTCACTGAAGGGATCTTACCATACCATAGTTCATGAGGAGTTTGAGTGCTGTTCACCTGGACATTTGTCTTGTTGAGAATAACAGTTGCAGCAAAGGCAGCTTCGCCCCAGAAAGTTGCGGGAGTTCCAGACTCATCCATCGTAGCACGAGCCATTTGTTGAACTGTTCTATTCATTCTTTCCACTACTCCATTTTGCTGAGGAGTCCTTCCAATAGAGAATTCTCCTCTTATTCCATGTTCTTCACAAAAATCGAAAAATTCATTTGAGGTAAACTCCCCACCTCTATCAGACCTGAGGCATTTAATTTTGTGATCTGATTCGTTTTCAACCAAGGCTTCGAAAGATTTGAATTTTTCGAAGGCTTCATCTTTGTGCTTCATAAGTCCTATCCAACACATCCTGGAAAAGTTATCAATGAATAATATAAAGTATTCTTCTCCCCGAGGTGACCTTTTCCTGTAGGAATTTACAGGGTAAGTTCCTCAAACAGAACACCAAAAGGACACCGCTCACAAACAGATCACAGATCAATACACCAGTATTTTGACGTAGTTAAAACCCTCAGAGAGGGAAACAGTCCACAGCCTATGCCAACGTGGCTACTACAGGCAATTTATTAATAAAAGAATGAAAATTTACATAAGCTTCTCTCATGCACGGTTAACCTACAAATGACCCTCCATGCGCTTTAAAGAGAAATCATGGACCAATCGGGTGTTAAGCCACGGATCAAGTGTCGGTAATACCAAGGGGAGAATGAACCGTCGGATCACTACATATCGTGACCGTCGGATTGTAAGTTACAAATGTACATAGTAAAGAAACACACTTTACCTAACTCTATACTAGAACAAGTTATACTTAACTATTCCTATGTGTCAAAATATCCTAACATCCCCCCTTAAGAACAACTTGGGATAGGATTGAAGGATTTACAAATATGACACAATAGGAGAAGGAAGGAGGCACTAGAGCCTATCCCCCCTTAGTGACAACTTCCTGAACTCCAACCATAAATCGAAGTTTAGTAAACTTCGCCTCTGTGAGAGCCTTTGCAAAGATGTCTGCAACTTGATCATCTGTTGAACAATATTGCACTTCAAGAACATGGTCATGAATGAGCTTTCTGATGAAGTGCATGTGTAGTTCAATGTGTTTGTTGTGCTGATGCTGAACTGGATCTTTGCAAAGCTGAATGGCACTTTGATTATCACACCAAAGTGTAGTCGGATGCTGCTGCTCAAAGCCCAACTCTGATAGGATCTGACGAAGCCACAAGGCTTCCTTACTAGCTTCCACGGCACCACGATACTCTGCTTCTGCTGACGAAAGAGAAATGGCAGCCTGTTTCTTACAAGCCCATGTAATAGGTCCTGAACCAAGAGTGAAGACATAACCGGCAGTAGACTTCCGACATCAGGGTCACCAGCCCAATCAGAATCAGTGAAACCAACTAATAGAGGAGTTGCTTTGGCACTGTAATGAATCCCAAACTGTATTGTACCTCGAACATAACGAAGTATTCTTTTAGCTGCTTTCCAATGACTTTCACGGGTGTTTGCATAAAGCGAGCAACAAGGCCAACAGCAAAGGAAAGGTCGGGACGAGTATGGGTTAAATACAAGAGTTTTCCTACAAGTTGACGGTATAAGGTAGCATCAACTTCAGGAGAAGTACAAGTGACTGAAAGTTTGACTCCAGACTGAAAGGGAGAAGGAGTTGGCTTGCAATTTCCATGTGAAAAAAGCATAGAAGATCAAAGGCATACTTGGATTGGAGAGGGAGATACCTTCCTTGGATTGCAAGACTTGAAGACCGAGAAAATAGTGTAAGTTTCCTAAGTTTGTCATTTCAAATTTCTTTTTAAGGCTGGACTTCACATGGTTTATATGGTTGGGATCACTACCAGTGAGGATAAGATCATCAACATAAAGAACGAGAATGATAAGAGACTTGCCCTCTTTCTTGGTGTAGACGATATTGTCAGGATGACACCTAGAAAAGCCAGATTCTAAAAGAAAACTATCCATTTTGGCATACCAAGCCCGAGGAGCTTGCTTGAGACCCCATAAAGGGATTTCTTAAGACGACATACAAGGCTGGAGTCTGTTTGCATAAACCCAATAGGTTGTTCCATGTAGATTTCTTCATGCAAGTCCCCATGCAAGAAGGCGGATTTAACATCCATCTGATGGACTTCCCATTTGAAAGAGGCAGCAAGGGAAAGAACAAGGGGGACAGAGTTCATTTTGGCAACGGGGGAAAAGGTTTCAGTATAATCAATGCCTTCAACTTGTGAAAAGCCCTTAACAACAAGTCGAGCTTTATGTTTATCAACTTTCCCATCTGGTCCATACTTGGTTCTGTAAACCCATTTACATCTAACAAGTTTGCGTCCCTTTGGTAGAGGAACAAGATCCCATGTATCATTTGCCAACAATGAATGATATTCTTCGTTCATAGCTACTTCCCAATGTGGATGGCCTGAAGCTTCTGCAAAAGTGTCAGGATCATGATTTACTGGAGCTTGA
>APFE031429221.1:23723-54395 GCA_000404065.3 Pinus taeda | reverse complement strand
GAAATGATTTTGCATTTGCGAATCTATCCAAGCGATCAAGTTTCCGCTCAACAACATTGTTAGTTTTGGATGATTCAAGAAAGATTACATCTCTAGATACAACAAACTTTTTATTGACTTCATCATAGAGATGGTATGCTTTGGAGGTGTCTTGAATACCCCAGGAAGATACACTTACGACTTCTTGCACCAAGTTTGTTTCTATGTACCTTTGATATCAAGGGATAACATGTGGAACTAAAGACCTTGAGATGCTTTACCAAAGGAATGTGCCCATACCATATTTCATAAGGAGTCTTGTTTATAACAACATTAGATGGACATCTATTCTTTACATATATAACACATAGAACTGAATTAGCCCAAAACATCAATTTTACATTTTTGAAAAACATCATGAAGCGTACCATATTTAAGATTGTCCTATTCATTCTTTCAGCTACTCTGTTATGTTGGGGATTATAAGGCACAGTTGTTTGATGTTTGATCCCATGTTGGCGAAGATAGTCTTCAAATTCATTTGAAGTGTATTCTTTTCCATTATCAGTGCAAATAGAGCCAATATGAGATTGTGCATCATTTTCAATTCATGTATGAAAGTTCTTGAATGTTTTAAAAGCATCATATTTGTTCTTCAATAAATAAACCCAACATATTCTGGTGTATTCATCAATAAATGTCATCATATATTTATTTCCATTTGTAGAAGGAACAAGCATTGGACCACATAAATCTGAATGAATGAGTTCAAGTTTTCTATGTGCTCTTGAATGTGAATCATGAAAAGAGTATTTGCTATGCTTTCCTAGAATGCAAGCATCAAATTGCTTAAATTTCCTAGGAATTGTAGGCAAACCAGTAACACCATTTTTCTTCAAAAAGCGGAGGTTGTCATAGTTCAAGTGTCCAAATCTAGCATGCCATAATAAACTTGATGGAAATGTACCTTCTTCATAATGAGAATTGTATGAGAAATTTTGTGCACGAGTAGAGGTACCGTGCAGCTTGAGAAGCCTTTCTTTTTCTATCCCCGTCATGACAAGTCAGTGGTCTGATGCTTTTCTCACCTCAAGCTTTCCATCAAACATATGAATGGAGTGTCCTTGTTGGCAGATATGGGCTAAGGACAACAAGTTTCTCCTCAGATGTAGGAGATATAGAACATGATGCAGAAGAAATTCTGGAAGACTAGGAAATTTAACCCTAATTGTGCCAAGCCTTGATGGCTTGAGTTTTGATTTGTCTGCAAAGTATACTGCTCCATCAACATTGTCAGTAAATTCTTCAAAAAAATATTTTCTAAAAGTCATGTGGCAAGTTGCTCCTAAATCAAGCAGCCAATCATTTTTCCAAGAAGCAAGTGAAGCATTAAATAAGTCTTCATTTACTCCAATATTACAGTGTGCCACAACATAGTGAGCAGATTCAAGGGATTTACCTTTCTCTCTGTCATTAGTCTTACCTTTTAGTTGGTTTCTTTCTTGCTCAATTCTGTCCCAAGGCAGCTTGCATGTGGATGCATCATTTGGTCCATCTCTTTTGCAGAGTATGCGGTGCAAATCTGACTTTTCTCCTTGAAAATGTCTACCCCCTCTGCCCCTAAAATTTCTTCCTCTTCCTCTTCGACCACCTCTTCCTCTGGAAGAATCTTGAGCAAGATTATTTTCTCTTTGAGCAAGACAGATAGCCTCTTCAGAAGATTCAGGAGCTATCTTCTTTCCAAAAGCTTTCTCTCTTTCAACAATTTTTTTCACAAGGGAGTCAAAGGTAATATCTTTTAGGTTTCCATTTGCTTGCAATTACTCAAGATAATTTGACTAAGTGGGATAAAGTGCCTTGAGAAAAGCTATTAGAGGAATATCCAATTCAACATTAGTGACTTTGATATCATGCATTAAATATTTTACTTCTGATGCAAGAGCAAGAGGATCATTATTTTGTAATTCAAGGGTGAAGAGTTTAATCATGAGTTGAAAAACTTCAAGTGCAGAGTGTGAGTCATAGAGTTCCTTCAGTTTTTGTAAGGCTTCAAAAGCATTTGAAAATGGAGAAATTTGGTGACTCACCTCTTCATTTACTGATGCTGCAACCAGTGCATAAGCCTTAATATGCTTATTTTCCTAAATGGCAAACTCCTTGTCTGAAGTAGGTTGTTCTGGCTCTTTGTCTCCATCTCCAACACACACTCCTTTCCATAACTCATTGAAAATGAGGGTGTGTTTTATCTTCCGGGACCACTCAGGATACTTCTCCTTGCCAGTGAGAACTACTCCCACAATAGATATGATTGAATGCATTGTAAAATCTATGTACTGTGGAAACAAAAATACTTCAACTGCAAAATTTTACTCCTAAAAAAAATATGATTATGATATATGAAGACAACGGTATTATGTGGGGAAGGTGTTATACATATCATTGTACAAAATTCAATACCATACACCGCAATATCATTCAACGTAAAATAATTCACCATTCACTGCAATACCATTCACCGACTCTAATATTCAATGTCATACACAATGCACCAACTCACAGTCACTAAAAATAAACACACCGTTCGTGTAGGAGAGAAGGCTCTCATGCATAGGCCACCAGACCAGATATTTCGCGTAGGAGAGAAGGCTCTCACGCATAGGCCACCAAACCAGACATTTCGCTCAGGAGAGAAGGCTCTCACACATAGGCCACTAGGCCAACAACGTATCAATTGGAGCAACGTTCCTATGTAGTGTTATATCCCACACAACATTATATCAACATACCGTTATATTGATGCACTGTTGCTACGAGCATAGTGGTGTGGAAAGAAACTTATATGCAGGCGTTATATTGATGCACTGTTGTTGTGAGTAGAGTGGTGTGGAAAGCAACTTATATGCAGGGGCAGAGGTTTGATGGGACTGGTGTGTAGGGCAATGTAAAACACATTGAGAAGCACAATGTGGAGGGCTGAGAGTGGAGCGGCGAGAGACACCAAGAGCACTATCGAACTCGCGAGGTGTATAGGAGACCAGATCAAGGAGAGGGCCACAGGGAATGAGACTACCACAAAGTGCATCGATGACAAAAGCTACTCCAGATAGAGCCACTACGTTTGTAGTCTACTTGAATTCGCTCCCATAGCGTTGCTCTAGCTACGTATGGTAATAGAAATGGTTCCAATGATAAGGAGTATAATGAGTTGTGGGTTATGATGCGTTCAAGCCAGTGGATGCATCAGAGCTACCAGGCTAGCTAGAATCAACAAAATAATAGTGAGAGAGATGTTAGTCTGCATAGGATTCAGAACATAGGCAGAATAAGAGTTACAAATTAAAGAGGGAAGCCAAAAATGGTGCTGGCTCTGATACCATGTCAGACCAGGAGGTAACACCTCAAATCAAAACTCTATATTATTCATTCAAGTTGTTCGTTATTATATACAAGAGGAAGTGACTGTTCGGTTCATCTCCTGATGACTCTCTATCTTCTCTATTATTTACTTACATTAATTATAGTTGTTCACCCAATTCCTATGATTAGGTTTCAACAACTTGTTTACCCTCTTGTAATTTTCCTTTCCATTAAATAAGCCTTGATCCACTACAAAAATTTTCATTCACAGTCCTTCCAAAATCATCATTTCATACTCATGTTAGATGATGGAGGATTCATTAAGGCCTCCCTTCTAATAAGACTTTGCCTATCGACATCAACACATTATCTAGGTTTAGGGCTAGAGTCCTTATTAGTACCTTGAGGCTTGTATGCATCAATGACAAGTTCTCTCGCTAACAATCATGGAAATACATCAATGTCCCTTGATCGTTGGATCTTGCAAGTGGCTCGACATCAGATCATCTATTCGCACTTTGTAAGATGTACTTAAGTACCTTGGCACTCATTGGCATTAATGGCGACTTTTCCTCGCATTGGTTAATGACATTCATTAATGGCTGGTAATCCAAAGACTTCTCTTCATGCTCGACAGAAACACCTTCATTCTCATGACTAGAATTGTACCATTGGGTTTTGTAGCAGGTGAGGACTATATCATTCAGCATTTTGCAACAGATACAACAGATTGAGTAGTAGCAATAAAGAATCCACTTTCACCACCTCATCCACTATTTATGCAACCAACAATAAGATGGAATTCTACATTCTATTCCATGATCTAGCAGCAATTACTACTTCTCTACATATGCACAGTTTGACCACTTCCTAAGTAAGTAAAGATATGTTCTTTTATAGCTTTTAATCATAGAATTCCTTGAATACTGAAATTATAATTTGTTGAAAATACTTCACCATATTTCCTCTCATTTGAGAAAAAAAAACCATAAACACCCTTACTTGGGGGGGGGGGGGGGGGGGGAAGGGACATCCATTTATTATCACATCCATATCACTTCATTTCATCTAACATACTTCTCCTAATCGTTATAATTGCATTATGGTTCAAAAGTTATGTGATTTGCAAATAAATGCTTAAATGATGTGCATGTTATATGGCTGATTTAAATATGCATTCTTAAATATGTTCAATGAATATCACAACAAGAAAAAGAAACAAGGTAATGAAACACAAGAGCCAATACAAATAAGATTTGGTTGTCAAACGAGAACCAACCAAACATGTTACAATTCATGTATGACAAGGAATACTTTGCGAAAAGAAATGAAATTGTCAAATGCAAAGTTTAAGGACATATGATATAAGCCAAGCTCATTCAAAAGAAAATCACGATTAAAAAAATGCAGTAGATTGCATGAGGACATGCAATATCGTCAGTTGGGGGGTATGTAGAGCCTCCAAAATGTAATCAAATTTTCATCCACTTTCACCTTTATCGCCACCATTTCACTCACATGTCACAACTCCATAGCCATATAATATTTCATTAGCCTCCATTTTCATAATTATATGGGTTCCATTTGTGTTTTCCGAAAGTTAATGATTTCTAGTATTATAAGTGAATTAAATGGTTAAAACTTTGAAAAATGACATATAGTTGCTAATACTTAAAAGTGGCTTGAGTTTGATGACATGTGTAGGTCATTTGGAAGCTTCCAAGACACCCTTATGTGGTCTCCAATGCTCAAATGCAAATTCCCTTCAAGATATGGAAGAAGATTTGGATAAAGGTCAAAGAGGATATGTGTCTCATCATTACATATTTGAGTTGTAACTCTATGAGATTTTCTAGGGATCGAGGGAGAGAATAATGGACCTCCATTAAGGAGGTAGCTTCTTATGTTTTTGTATAAATAGGAGAGCCTTCTCCTTTGAAAGGCATGTATAAAGTTGGGGAAATGCTCATGTTTTGAATATAGAATTTCGATTTGGCACCATTGTTATGAGTGATGTTCACCTTGATTTGGTTATGCTTGCATTTGGAGCCTCTCAACTTGCCATCTCTCGTGATTTTGGATTGGCCACCTACAATGTGTGAGATTTATTGTTTTTCATAGATTAAGATTTATTAGTTTCATAGATTAAGATATATTTCTTTCATAACTTTTCCTGTGTGAGAGGTTAAGAGTGATTGTCTTTATTTTCTTTCTACCTAGAAGTTAAGAGCATTTGTTTTTATTTGCTTTCATATCTTTTCCTGTGCGAGAGGTTAAGAGTGATTGTCTTTATTTTCTTTCTACCTAGAAGTTAAGGGAATTTGTTTTTATTTCTTTCATATATTTTCCTGTGTGAGATGTTAAGAGTGATTGTTTTTATTTGCTTTCTACTTAGAAGTTAAGAGCATTTGCTTTTATTTGCTTTCATATCTTTTCCCGTGTGAGGTTACGAACGATTGTTTTTGCTTTCATTTTTTAAAGAGGTGTTCTTTTCCATTCTTGCAAGATTGAAAGATTAAGATTTCAATTTTGCATGCTGTATTATAAGTGTACTATAATTTATTTTGAATTGAGTGTTGAATTAGAATAGGTGAATTTGGTTTTTCATTATTTAGTTTCGTAGTTAGATAGATCTAAATTGAAAGCTAATTTCAAGCATATATAGTGCACGCATGCTTCACAAGTTTTATGAAACCCCCGGGTTGACAATTAAATGATAGGTAATTAATTTTTCTCAACAGACTTCAAGGACTTTTGTAGCAAAGAAGGAATTCGAAGAGAACTGTCAACTCCCCATAACCCACAACATAATGGGGTAGCTAAGAGAAATAACTAGAGCATTGTGGGAGATGCGAGAGTTATGCTACACGACCAAGGCATGCCACTACATTTGTGGGAATAAGCATGTAACACATCAGTCTACTTGTAGAACTGGAGTCCTCATTGGATTCTTGGTAAGATTACACCGATGTGTCTCATTTCAGGATTTTTGGAGCCTCCGTTCACTGCCATGTTTCCAAATATTTGAGGATGAAACTTGAGTTGACAATAGAGTTGGGAGTTTTGAGGGTTACACCGAAACTCCACACAATTACTAAGTTTACTTATGTTCCCTCAGAATGACAGTTGTGCAAAGGAATGTAAAATTTCATGAGGAGAAATAAATGGTATGCTCTCTTGAGAGGGAGATTCAAATCCCACCAGAAGAGGAGCTTTTAGCTCCAAATTAAGGAGGAACCTCAGGAAGTTGTGGAGTAGCCAAAAATGGAGGAACAAATATGATACAAAGTGGAGACATCCACTCAAGTAGAACCATCTAGAGAATATAGGAAAATAATTAGGGAAGTTGATAGATTGGTGCAGGATGCAAGGGAGAATGTGGGAGCTCCTTCAAATTTTTCTAGGCAAAGGAGGTCACCTGAGAGGTACATTGGCTACATGGCTCTAATGATTGAGCTTGTAGAGACTGAGCCATCCTATTTTGAGGAAGAAGTTGAGAAACTAGTTTTGGTTGATGTAGTGGTGGAAGAATACGAATCCATCATGAATAATAATGTTTGGGAAGTGGTCCCGAGACTGGCAGATAAGTCAGTTGTGGGTTCAAGATAAATCTTCAAGGTTAAGCATGTAGAAAATAGAAACATAGATAAATATAAGGAAAAATATGTGGAAAAGGATTGTCTCAAGTTGAGGGAATTAACTATGAGGAAATCTTTGCTCCTGTAGCAAGGTATTCATCCATTAGACCAATTCTTGCATTGGATGTGAAAATGGGGTAGAAGATCCACCAGATGGATGTAAAAACAACATTTCTAAATGGTGTTATTGAGGAGGAAGTGTACATAGAGAAATAAAAACGTTTTGAGACATTTGATGGGAGTATCATGTGTGCAGACTCAGGTGAACATTATATAGTCTCAAACAGGCACCCCGATCTTGGTACACTCGGATCAACAATTATCTCACTAGATTGGGATTCACCGAAAGTGAAGCGGATGAGAAACTATATCATATTTTTGTAGAAGGTAAATTTCTTATCATTGTTTTATATGTTAATGATTTAATATTAACAGGTTATAAGAAGTTGATCAAATCTTGCAAGGGAATTTGAGATGAAAGACATGGGTCTCATACACTAATTCCTTGGGTTGGAAGTATGGCAAGGTGATGGGTAATTGTTTGTATCTCAAGGAAAGTATGCTAAAGAGATACTGTAGAGATTTCACATGAATATTTGTAAGCCCATGGAGACACCTCTAGTGACCAACAGGAGGAAGAAGAATGCCACTTCAAGTTAAGAGATGGATGATACCATTTACTGGAAGCTAGTGGGTTCACTAATGTGGCTTGTGAACACACAACCATATATGTGCTACGTAGTCAACCAGCTGAGCCAAGCTATGGTTATGCTAACCACATTGTATTGGAAGGCAGTGAAGCATGTTTTACAGCACATCAGAGGCACTACCCAGTATAGATTATGGTACAGATAGAAAAGGGAGTGAATCTATGTGGCTTCACAGATGAAAATTGGGAAAGGAGTCCATCCGACTGAAAGAGTACATTAGGTGGAATTTTCAATGTTGGGTCCGCAATGATTTCCTCGTATAACAAGAAGCATAGGTATTTGGTGCTCAACTCGATCGAAGTTGAATATATGGCTGCAAGGCAAGCAACATGTGAGGAAATTTGGATGAGAAAGTTACTTATGTGATTGTTTGGTTAAGAGATGGATCCAATTGTAATCTATTGTGATAATAAAAGTTGCATTAAGCTCTCTATGAATCTGATATTTCACGATCGACCCAAGCATATAGATATCTGGTATCATCATTTATGGGACTGTGTGTAGAGGAGGATAATGTTTCTATAATACATTCCAATAGAGGAACAAGATGTTGACATATTGACAAAGGACTTTTCAAGAGGGAAGCCTTTGAATTCCACAGGTACAAGATAGGGGTGGTTAATAATCCATTTCTTGCTAAGAGGGAGTGTTGAAAAAAATGCAACAAGAAAGGCTCAATTTGACTTTGCCTTGGTCAAATTGAGAAAAATCGAAATTTCCACATCAATAGTCACCTTGGAGGAAGTTAATTGAGGTGACATGGCTCTTGTCACTCATTTAACTCATTAAATTCAAGTTAGAGGGCTTGGACATTAGAAGAAATTTCAATCTAAAGGTGCCCATGAACATTTCACATAATTTCCATGTCATAATATGTAAACCAATCAAAATACTTGAAATTTAAAAAGAGGTGGATGTAAATATTTTGGAGGGAAAAGAAAAAAAATTGTTTTTTTAGTTGTATTTTTGGCTTATATCCTTATAAGTTTACTCAAATTTCAAGAGTAGACACTTGTTGGATGCATAATGAAATTCCACATCCAATGAGTACCCATTATGCATACTTTTGAGAAGACCTGCATTAGTAAAAAATGAAGATATATTAAAAAAACTTGTTTAACACACTTTTTAATGTATCTTCAATTTTTACCAATGTGGGTCTTCTCAAAAGTATGCATAATGGGTACTCATTGGATGTGGAATTTCATTCCACATCCAACGAGAGTCTACACTTTGGAATTTGAGTGAACCTATAAGGAGATAACCCAAAAATACTATTAAAAATTAGTTTTCATCTATTCCCTCCAAAATTCATATCTCTTATTTTATTATCTAGCTATTATTTTATTATTTTTCCTTAGGAGGCCAGTTTTAGGCTAAAATTTCCTCTAATTGTTCAGTTATGCATGTGTGATTGCTAATTTGTAGCAATCTAGTTCAGTTATTTCTAGTTGTATTCAGTTAAACTAGTTCTAACTATTGATAGAACTAGTTGGAGGTCAATTATGCAGTGGGACAACAATATAACTCAATGATCGTCCAATTAATTGATCAATTAGCTCAAGATAGTTAGTGCATGCAAGGAATTTGAGTTCCTCATTTGTGGTGGAGATTCCAAGGCAGTGTAACATCAATTGTAGGATATTATTGAGTGTGCATGTGTTGCATGCAATCAGGGATCAATTGTAGGGAATTACACAATAAATTCGAGGAAAATTCCTAAAAATATCGGCCTAATTCCTCAAGATTTGTGCAAGGAAATAGGAGCCTAGGTGGAGGAAAAAATTGACTAAGTCTGGGTTAGAGCTTCTCATTTAGCAGAGAGAAAGGTTATTCAATTTCTTAGAGTGAGCTAGCAACTGTAATACATTCTCTATTCATCTTATTAATGCAAGCAAGCTTAAGGGGTTTTTACTACTTGGTTTCCTTGAGATAAATTTGTGTACTTGTGTATGTGATTGATGCATGTTTTTGAATGTTCTGCTAAATTGTGAATTAATTTCCAGAGAGAAATAGAGTATAATTGTGACTCTTGATTTAGGTTAAATTTATTGAGCGGTTGCAATTCTATCACCCTATTTCTACATGTAGGGAGTGTGTCTGCCTATAGAAGAAGAAAGAGCCTAGTGAGGCAAAGTATAACTATAAGAGGACATGTAGTTGTAATAGAGCGGTGAAATTGATTTGTAATAGAATTAAAGAACATTGCCGAAGGTGTGAGTCGGAAAATTATATGAAATATAGATCTAATTAGCTATAATAGGTTGACAACTACACAAATATAAGGTTGTTGCCTCTATTAAGTTGGTTCTTACTAATATGAGGGGGTTTGAGCCTCCTTTGAGTGGGTGCTCACAAAAATTTATGTAATCATAGTTTGTTCTTTATATTTACATCATAATAAAACATGATTTGGTGGGTTTTCTCCCGAAATGGTTTCCATGTTAAATCACTATTCTCAAATGTCATTTGTGTGATGCTCTATTGAACTAATTATTATATTTATTGGAGAAATTATTAATAGAAATGTAACCCATATTCATACATTAATTGTATGAATATTTGAACAAGAACAAAATGAAGAATTGGTACCCTTCTCCAAATAGATGAACTACCAGATTAATTGTAATATGTGAGGTACCTTGCCAAGTTGGATATGAAATATGAATATCACAAAGTCCATAATAAGGAAAACAACACATGCACCAAGTAAATTTATGAATTTAATGGATAATGTTTTATGCTCATTCATCGATTCATTTCCCATGATATGCTTGACCAACATTTTGATTTTTTGTTTTAACCTCAAAATGAGCATGTTGGACATTTTAAATAAGTGTTAAAAGCATTGAAGAAATATATTATCAATACATTATAACTCATCATGTCATTAACATAGATTTGAATATGGGCAGGAAATAGTCATTCCACAAAACCACAAAACCACCCAAGATAACCCCAATTGAAATACCAATTGTTAACAAACACACCAAATTCTAAATTTACCAAACAAATTAAAACATGTAATACATATTTAGTAAAAATAAATTAAAAAAAATGAAAACCATTTTTAAATAACCTACTATTATTAGAAAATTAATTTTTTTGTAAAAACTTATAAATATGTAAAAATAATCCATTACGTCATTTCTAAATGCAAAAGCATCCATAAATTACTATTGAGTTGAGAGGCTCATTCTACACCTGAGGATGAGGGTGATGTGTAATTTTTGTCCATGCTCAACATGGAGTCGATACATGTCACTTTGGAATTAAAAAAAATAAAAATTCTTTAAAGTAAAAAATAGTTACCTATAATCAAATAAAAAAAACAAATATATATATATTAATATATATATATAATATATATATATATATATATATAGGGGGTTAGTTTTACAAAAAGTGTTATAAAAAGAAGTCTCAATCTACTTGTGTTTTCTATATTGGTTGTTGATATTACAACCCAATACAAAGGAGATATCATAAAATTATTTCACTCTCACTCTCAGTTATAAATAAAATATATCCATGTCCATATCAAATAGGATAATTTTATATCAACCTTTATTTAAAAAAAAACAAATAAAGTTGACCTTATTTATATTTTCGAGGTTTCATTAATCACATTATCAGTTTTTTGGTCATTGAAACAACTACTTGTTAATCTAAGTTGTCATTGATGTCAATAGTTGATAATTGATATAGTAGTTACTGAATGGCAAATATTCTTTAAGATGCAAGAAGATGTCTACAACTCTTGTTTAAGTGGATGAAGTGTCAATCATACTTCTTGATGACATGTTAATGTTAAAAGTCTACGTGATGACTTATGCGGACCATGGTGAGTTATGAGGACCATGATAATGACTTAGGTGGACTGCACTTGGAATACTTCCTATATGACATAAACATGATGAAATTCCCTACCTCCAATGATCTTCACGATGACACCACATGATGACAAACCACCAAATTTGTTGAAGGAGACAAGGTGGTGAAGAAGGCAATGAAGGACATGATGGTGTCCCTACATTGAAGAATGTAAGAATGACGATGACCCTACATTGAAGAAGGCAAGGACATAATAATGATGACCCTACGAATACAAGGACATGACAATGACAAGATTAATAACGAAGGAATCACCATGAAGAAGCCCTACACTTTATTTATGCACTCATAAAGGACCAGTCACATAAAAAAACCACCTCCTTAGAAGTATAATCTCACCATGATACCTTCACCATCTTAATGAGCATAATGTTTCCCTTCCATTGAGCTATTACTCAGCCCGAAACTCCAAGCTGTTTGGAAGAAACAAATTTTTGAAGTTAAGTTATTAATTTTGGACATGGAGCAAACTTGTGGTAGAGTTCTCATGACGACCTACCTATAGAGACATTCCTATTCATTTAGCATGATGGAAACCCTATATATTAGGCCTCTAACGTCATTATTTCATCATCTGTAGAAATTTTGAATAATTTAACACATATTCAACAGAGATTATCCTGATCATGTACTATTGTGGAAAACATACACAATACATAAGCTCCTCTACGTTGATCATCAATATAGCAGCATCAATAACAATAAAACATCAAGAGCATTCACACATTAACACAGTATGTATCCCGGGGAAAGCATCTCGCTAAAAACCCCAACTATCTGTATATTAATGATTGAGTCATGTAACATTACACAACATAATACTTCTCACAAGTATCTCCACCTCTGTTACACACAATACAGCTCAGATCTGAATCAATCACTGGCTCAAATCTCCTTCGCTGCTTGCCTGCCTCCGCTGCTCAATACCTGCTCAAGAACTGATGATAATTCCAAGGCAACCACGTATTTACTTGGTAAAATCACGTGAGCACAAGCTACAATGTGGCAAATATGTGGGCAAACTCATTGGCATACTCAATCCCTTGATTGTGCAAGATCTGATGCACAACTATAGTCACAACTGATAGCAATCTGATTCTCTAACACCTGTCCCTGCTGAACTGAACATGCACTGACATGCAACTGAGTTAACTGATGTATTCATTAGTTGTATTATGAGTTAATAACTTGTGAATTATTAATAACTAATTCACCCAACTCATCTCTAGTCTATTTTCCAGTTAGACTAAATACAACTAGTTTAACAAAGCTAAACTGAACACAACTCCATCAACTGCACCTCCAGTCCACTAAACTCAACTCACTTGAGTTCTAACTGAAGTCCTGCATGCAAATATTAGTCATCCCATCGGTAACCACGTATTTCCTTCTGGGATCTGCATGTACCACATCCGTAGCTCATCCTGAAGTGCTCCAAGAGAATAAGACAAAGTTTATAGTCTAAACATTATTATGAGCTAATAATATTTGACTGTTCTATATTTAGACTGAGCAGTCACTCCGCTGTGGTGTCACTCCGCTGTGATCAAAAATAGAAGTCCATCTATTTTTCCAACTTGATCAGTCATCCATAAACAACAACCTACAATCCATAGACATGATCCATATGTCTAAAAATAGACATAGTCTAAAAATAGATTTGTGCCAAAAATAGCCTGCGGGCCCACTTAGTGAAGGCGACTCTTTTCACTAAGCTCCATCATCTTGTTGCAATCTCAACATCATCTATTTTTGGTCATCTATTATAGAGAAAGGTGAAGGAGTTCACACCTCTGAACCTAAAGGGCTGTAAGACAGGAAACATCAATATTGTGGACTGTGGAAGAAGAGGCACAACAAACTGTTCTAGGCTCAAATTTGTGGATTGTTCTAAGGTCGATGGCGCAGATTTGCGGATTGTTATAAGGTTACTATAGGTGGATGAATGGCTCAGGATTACGGACTGTTATATGGTTATCACAAGTGAATAAATGTTTCAAGATTGCGGGCATACTTCTATGGTGTAAGCATTCACTGTGGGCTATCTTATGGTGGTCTGAGCTATGGTTTTCAAGTCTGGTACCTCTCCTAACATTGGAAACGGTGCAGTGAAGTGAAAACCTTATACCTTGACTCTGATGCCTCTCAAAAAGTGCAGTAACATTTAGTGCAATGCTTATCTAACATATTGTTCACTGTCTAAACATTGTGAACAATGAGATAATCCCTTTGCCTGGTAAGTGAGAAGAAAACAATGGAACAAAACCTTTGCTGAACAATGATTTAAATATCTTACAAGTTCAGTGCTACAATATCCTTCAAGGACAACTATCACTACATCTTGAAACTCTAAAGACTTGAATCTATGGGTTAAATGTTTCAGGCCTCGGATTTGTGATAAGAGGTGTAGAATTGGTAACATGTGACTAGTTAGGTAGCTTAGACTAGTTTGTGGAATAATAGTTGCAATGGCTCTGACTTGTAGCACTAAAACATCAGATATGTGGCATAACGATCTCAGATTTTTGAGCTAAAGAAGGTCCAAGTTAGTGCAATAACATTGGTGCATAAGTGATGAAGAAGTGTGGTGCATAATAGATGGTGCAATATGTGTTGAGTGGTAAAAAGGGTATTTTTAACCTCTATTTACCCTACATTAATTATCAATCCAGGTACGATTTTTTTATCTCAAGAGTGTACTCAGTCTGAGGCGGTCACTTGTTCAAGAGTAATGCTTGCAGTATAGTGCTTTAAAAAAGTAAATAAATGCTGGAAAAAAACTCTAATTGTAATGGCAAGAAACCTAAATGCTTTGTAAATCATTCACTCAAGAAACTACAACAATCATCAGTCAAGGATGCAGTAATGATAACTCTTTCCCCTGTAAACTGATGTAAATGAAAATCAATCAAAGGCAAGATCTCCAATCTGAGAACTTAGACAACAGTAGTCAATGTTCGTTACAGTTGTAGATCGTTCTATCCACACCAAAGCAAATGTTGGAAATAACAAGTCAACTAGCTGAAAAGGAACAACAACTAATTCTATTAAAAAGGTCGAACAACAAAGCTTAATCTACAGAACTGAATTAAGCAACAATCTTTAACTAATAAAGGAATTGAACAGCAATCTTGACTAATAAAAGAGTTGAACAACAATCTAAGAAAGGAAACAAACCAAAAAAGGAATTGAACAACAAACTTAATTAAGTGCAAACACACAGTGACTATAGAATCAATAATCTTATTCTAGCATAATGGACATTAACCAAAATTATAAAGGAATGACAATTGCAATGATAATGGAACAACAATAAAATCAATTGTAAGTGAACCGTAGCTAAATGAACAACAATCACAACTGTGAATGAACAACAATGTCAATATGTAAATGAACAACAATATCAATTGTAAATAAACAACAGAATCCAAATTAGACAATGCAATATTGTTTCAGAAGGAACAACATAACATTTTCGGTTGTAAATAACAATCTTTCTATCCAATTACGATTTCGATATAACAGAGAAATTTAATGAAATGTTCAAAAACAGAAGATTAATGAATAAAGCAAGTTAATAAAATGCAAAGGAAATCAAACCACACACGACTGCAATCATAAAATAATGATACAGGAAGCAAGTGATCCACTAGGGCCGGGCCCTTAGCCACCAGGGAAGCACTATTGTGTTTACTCCAGGATCAGATAATGGAACAACAACTGAGTTATATATTAACCATAAAGGAAAATTTACAACTATCGCTCTTTAAAGAGAGTCGATGCTCAAAGTTAAGATTACAACAATAAGTTATGCAAATCAACAATAATATCCACCCCTTGGGCTAGCAACGCTGTCCCTTTTTATAATGGTCAGGTGGAAGTATCAAAAATACAGATAAGTCTTGAAGCAGCGATCCTTCAGGATCAAAGGATCATGAGGGATTCGCCATATCTTTGATCTTCAGTTATTGTTTTGTCCTCTTGCGCTGATGTCGTGTTTCCTCTTCCTTTTCCTAGACCATGCACTCCAGTCTTGATTTCCTTGTCTGGATACGGCTTCCTATCAAAGGGACAACAGTTGGTTTTGCTTTGTCTTTTCCTCCAGAATAGTGATTTTCCATTTTCTTCACTTTCTGCATATAAAAAGACAATAACTAATCATTTTACATCAATCACAAATCTCCTTAATTCTATCATAATCCTTTAACATATTACCATCTTAGAATGTAAAGGAGTTATGATTTAAATGAAAAGATAAAGAAATAAATGGTAAATACATACCTTTTCCAATGTTCAACACCCCCCCCAGCTTACCCTTTTTCATGCCCTCATGAAAACATTGTAATTGACATGCAAGGCAGTTAGGGAATAGGCTGGAGAAGGATTTTCATGCAGTGGTCTAAAACCATGATTTCTAGCTAAAACTTCAAAAATATGCCTTGTCCAGCCTTCAGGAAATTCATATAGGGCCTTATACCCTGGTGCAGGATACCAGATGATTGGATTTCGAAACCTACAGCGTAACCAATACGGGCCTTCTCTCAAGATGAGGTTACCATAGGTAACCAAGCGATCAACAACTAGCTTAAAATTTTCGTAATTGAATGGCTCTCCATTTTGAACATTCCGATTGGAAGTCTTGTATCGGAGTTTGGCTGCTGCTATGGCAAGGTCTTTGATGGACAGGAAGTATTCTACCCCTTGCTGGACAACTGCTGTGTGAATGGGTCCCAATGTCTGGATCACACACTTCTTTCTCATTAAGCTTCTATGCTTATTCCACAGTTGCAATGGGTTTCTAGGTTCACCCCTTATCCACAGATCTAACCCGTTCTCCTGTCTCTAGAAGGTATTGTGGGCTTTAAGCCACTTTATCTGGTTAACAACAAAAGAGATGAATGCCTAAAGCTGGATATCACCTGCAAAAGGGCTAGGGTTCTCTTCCGTTTCACCATCCAACACAAGATTATGCAAATAAAACTCACATAGAAATCACTGGACTTTCACCCCATAATGCTTACAACAGTTTATGAAATCATCAATAGTTTTTAACTCTATAGGCACCCCTGCCTTGACAGCCTTAATTTTCAATTGTAAATACCTTTCCATAAAAAACAAAGCATATCTTTTGGCAGGTGACCTACATGCTATAACATCAGTATACAGATAACATAAGGTATCCATTTGACTCATAACTGCGTCTATTCTATTGGTTACCTTTTTAACGTTTTCCTCTGCCCTTCGCCATCTATCGAAGGCCTCGCTCTCCGATGCATTGATGTTCTTTACCTGCTGCTATAACTTCTGATATTTCTCCTGAGGAACAGTTTCCTCTGTGAGATTTTCTATCATTTGTTGGGCCTATGGTAGATCCTTTTGAAGTTTCACTATCCTCGGATCATTGTCCATCATAAAATTTTTAAGGTGGAGATCTACCTAGATCTCCTTATTGCGACATCTGTTTCCTATAGTTTGTGTTTCCTTCTCATGAACTATTCGATCGGTCATGATGCTAGAGGACAATGCCTCTATCTGGACATCCTTATTACAAATTGGTGTGCTTTCTGTTTGGGCTTCTACATTTGTAACAACCACATGTTGTTCCTTGCGGTCCTGAATAATAATGGGTTTGACTTGAGTCCTTTTGGTCTTCATTTTATGGGATTTCGCCTGGGTGGCTGCATGCTTTGCTCCAGGGGTTCTTTTTGATATTTTCCGCATTTTTAGGAACCTTATTTGTTGTCTGAGTTGTTTAATTACATTTAACATTCTTTGTTGTTCCTTTTGTAACTTTTTGATTTCATTTGTTTTCTTCGAAGGAACAGTTGTTTATTTTTTGGGCCCGGGCTTTGTTCTTCAGGGATTGTACCCTCGCCCTAGCTTATTTCCATGTTTTCTGCTTGGAACACTTCTTTAGTGTTCTCGTCCTCCTGATTAGGTTTTTGAGGGGAGGAAACCCTGGTTTGGTCTACTGTTTCCCAGTTGGTTTATGCTTCTACTTCTTCTTCGTCATTCATTTCTTCGGATGCACTCTTATTGTGAGTAGAGTGTTCTTGAGATTGTCCTTCTTCTTCTTCCTCATCTCTCATCTCCTCAGATGCACTCTTACTATGAGCAGAGTGTTCCTGTGATTGTCCTTCTTCTTCTTCTTCCTCATCACTCATCTCCTCAGATGCACTCTTACTATGAGCAGAGTGTTCCTGTGATTGTCCTTGGTCAATATCAGGGTTGAGTGGGCTATGGGGCTAGACATACTCACCCATATTGGCCAAAATTTGGCCAATTCGTCTTCTTGTAGAGGGTTTTGTAATGGGCTTTCGCTGGGTGGTTCTACTTCCTCCCCTTTTTCCTGGCCGGAGTGCTCAGTTTCCTCTTATGGTTCCTCTTCTTCATTTTCTACTAATTCTTCTTATTCATTCTCCACTCCTTCAAGTTGTGGAGGTTTCTTGTCCTCTGAGTCATATATTTCTAATGGCTGGTTACTATTTTCTTGGGGATTTCCAAACATTCCTCTACTTCTCCCCAATCTGGTGGAATGTCTTCGTTTCTGTAGTCTAATTGATGTGCTAGCAGTGATCTTTCATTTTGGGGCTGGTAAGGCCAATCCCCCATCTATTAAGAAAACCAATTCTTCCCAACTACTATGTTGTTGGGCAAGACTGTATCTGACTATTAGCCGAATTAAGCCATGATGACTTACTACTGATTCTACATGACGAGATTTTCTTATACTTCGAGCAGCATCATGCAATAAAAAGTTTAAGTATGCAGGCAAGTTCGCAACACATTTTTGTTTTAATACAAATAACAGTTTGAGATGGTGTGGTCTTACCACGTCTTTTCTGCCATTGCAAGTGATGTGGCTTTGCACAATCCTGGCTAATTCTGCCCAAGGTTCTCCTAGGGTTGTAGGCAGGACTCCTTTTCCTTTGATAGTAAGGCTCTGTCCTTCGTCCCAAAAGATGGTTATAGTGTCTTGAAGTCTCATTTTTTTCAGGGTCCATAATGGCCCAATAGCTGGCAGTCCCGATACTTCAACAATTATCGCATCTGTTACTATTATTTGCCTCCCCCTCACCATGGAATGATCTTCCTGCAAATTCTACAGAAATTCAATGGCCACCGTCTCATTAGACTATTGTAGTTGGTTAAGGTAGACAATCCATCCTGCTCTTACTAAAATTTTGTGTGTAGCATTAGAGACCATTAACACCTATGGTTCACTGCGTATTGATCTGCCTCCCATTTTGTTTAAGCTTAGCACACTGTTAATTTTTCAGAGTAAAAACATAGAGATGACGATAGAACAACAGGCTATTCAAGTTTTAGCTCACTGTTAATTTTTACAGAGCAAAAACACAGAAATGGTGATGGAACAACAAGCTGTGCATATTGGGAAATACAATACCGTTAAACTTGCTATTCCCAAGTTTTGATGGAGTTATAATACCTCCAAATAAGAAGTTGACATGTATGCCAGTGTATTATAGAGGTCACCCACGCCCCCTTGAAATGTGATAGGCCGTCCTCAGCCGACAAATAAAGGAGTAGCATGTTGGACTGCAGTCATATAGTAAAATAAAGGAACAACGTATAGATCCATGACATGTTTACAAAAATCAACGGATTACTGAAATCGAGGCTTATGATGGAAATCACGAATAAATATGGAAATGCTGTGATATGATGCGAAAAATAGAGGATAGGATAGGATAGATGATGTAAGTAAAAGTTCTTATGTGATCATTATCCACTTTAACCATTATGATTTATTTATAAATGATTTTCATGTATAAAAGGTTTGAAAGGGTTATATAACATAATCTCATTTGAAATCAATATAAAGATATATGAAGAAGGGTTTATAATGACTATTGGTGTATGAAAGATATGACTTCAATACCATCAGCAGAGCTCTGTTTCCCACAGGTGTCTATAACCTTGACAAAGTTTCTTATTTCACCCTTGGAAGCATAATCCTTTGTGTATGGCTAGGAAAGTTCCGTGCGATGTCAGAATGGAGGCCATTGTGCTGGCTTGGTAACCAGATGAATCACAATACCATTCACCAGGAAGGAGTGAAAGGTGGGTAGGTCGGCTCGTGCTGAGATCTCCTATTCCAAGGACTTTTTTATTTCTCTAGTATGCCTATTGGATCATATCCCTCGTGTGGTGGCCATAGTGGGAATGCCACTTCATTTTCTTCCTTATGATCATGGTAGGCTGGCTCTTGATGAGACCCCTTATCCTTCATCTGACAAATCATTTTAGTAATCATATAGATATGTATTTTTCTTTTCTTTTATATAACACTTTCCTATTTATATAAAGATGTTGACTCATCACTCGTTAAGAGTAGGGATGGTGGAAGAAGTCTGAACATCTCAATAGAGGAAAATATGCCCTTATTATTATTCAATAATAATGATCAAAGAGAATTATGAAAATTTAAGGAAGAACCAACATGATAAAAATAATCAATCAAATTGGTTTTAGTGAAAACAAAGATAGAAAAGTAATATAAATAGTTGTGTCCTTTCCCTTTTTTCTTATCGATTCAAAGCAATTTCTCTAAAGATAACAATTTTTCTTTGGTTTGTTGATTTCAGTATCCTCTAGTTTTTGTGTTCTTGCATAAATGTATAACGTGCCTTAAATGAACCATCATTCAAAAAAATCCTCTTAAATGATGAAACACACACACACACACACAAAAACAAAAAAATGCACTCAAAAAAGTGTTGTTCCTTAGATGGAATAACTATTGTTCCTTAAGAGGGACAACAAAAGAACATCTGCACACAAAAACTATGGTTCCTTTAAGAGGAACAACAAGCAAAAGAAAAAACATACTCGAAACTGTTGTTCCCTAAGAGGAATAGAAATTGTTCCTTAATCGGAACAACAAAGAAAGCAAGCGGGAAATAAAATACCGCTCCTTTAGCGGAACAACCTAAGATCATTCGAAATCGAGACTGTTGTTCCTTTGGAAGGAACGACAAAAAGGAAAAAAATGTGAAGGAGGGTTGTTCCTTTAAAAGGAAGGACAAAACAATTTAGTGGAAGTGTTGTTCCTTTGGAAATGAATGACAAAAATGTGGAAATGTTGTTCCTTCAGAAAGGAACGACAAAATGCGAAAGTGTTGTTCTTTCGGAAAGGAACAACAAAAAACGAAGGCGCTGTTCCTTTCCGTGCATAGATGCTATTCCTTTGGAAATGAACAAAAAAAAAATGAAAGTGTTGTTCCTTTAGAAAGGAACATCAAAAAAACGAAAGTGTTGTTCCTTCAGAAAGGGATAGCAAAAATGCAGAAGTGTTGTTCCTTCAGACAGGAACATCAAAAGTGTTGTTCCTACAGAAAGGAACAACAAAAATGTGGAAGTGTTGTTCCTTCGGAAAGGAACATTAAAACGTGAAAGTGTTGTTCCTTCGGAAAGGAACAGCAAAATGCAAAAGTGTTATTCCTTCGGAAAAGAATAGCAAAAAAATGAAAATGTTGTTCATTTGGAAAGGAACAACAAAAATGCGGAAGTGCTGTTTCTTCAGAAAGGAACAACAAAAATGCGGAAATGTTGTTCCTTCGGAAAGGAACAACAAAAAACAAAAGTGTTGTTCCTTCAGAAAGGAACAAAAAAAACGAAAGTGTTGTTCCTTCGGAAAGGAACAACAAAAAAATGAAAGTGTTGTTCCTTCAGGAAAGAACAACAAAATGTGAAAGTGTTGTTCCTTCGGAAATGAACAACAAAAAAACAAAAGTGCTATGCGTTCGGAGAGGAACGAAAAAAATGCAGAGGTGTTGTTCCTTTTGAAAGGAACAACAAAAAAACGAAAGTGATGTTCCTTCGGAAAGGAACAGTGAAAGTGTTGTTCCTTTGGAAAGGAACAACAAAAACGTGAAAGTGTTGTTCCTTCAGAAAGGAACAACAAAATGCAAAAGTGTTGTTCCTTCGGAAAGGAACAACAAAAAAACGAAAGTGTTATTCCTTCAGAAATGAACAACAAAAATGCGGAAGTGTTGTTCCTTTGGAAAGGAACAACAAGACGTGAAAGTGTTTTTCATTTAGAAAGGAACAAAAAAAAGGCAGAAATGATGTTCCTTCGAAAAGGAACGACAAAATGAAAAAGTGTTGTTCCTTTGAAAAGGAACAACAAAAAGGTGGAAATGTTGTTTCTTCGGAAAGGAACAACAAAATGCAAAAGTGTTGTTCCTTTGGAAAGGAACAACAAAAAGGCGAAAATGTTGTTCCTTCGGAAATGAATAACAAAATGAAAAAAATGCAAAAATGCAAAAATATGTACAGAAAGTAATTTATACAAGCAGTAAAGAAAAAGTTATGTACAAAATTTAAGAATAATGAAATTATTTTGTGAACCAATGCCGAGGAAGCATTATTTTCCTCAGCAAGAATCTGCATATCAGAATCTTCCCAGAGCTGTTGGTAGAAGGATTCCTGAGTAAGCGGTTTGTGGTACAGTCGCACTCGGTGGCCATTTTCTTTAAAGGTATGTCCAGATCCGTTAATAGTAGTCAAAGTAATAGTGCCATTATCATGCACTTTCTGGATTTCATACGGTCCAAGCCATCGAGTCTGAAGTTTTCCCGGAAAATCCTAAAACATGGAGTCATATAGGAGTGCCCAATCTCCTTCCTGGAAGATTTTCTTTTTGATTAGGACATCATGCCATTTTTCTCTCTGCTGTTGGATTAATGCAGTGCGTTGTAGAGCCAAGAACCTAATTTCATCTAGCTCATTAATTTGCTGTAATCTGTTAGTCTGGGCCTCATTTAAATCCAGACCAATCCCCTGTGTTGTTCTTAATGTTTGTATTTCGAACTCTATTGGAAAGATGGGTTCCTTTCCAAATACTAGTTGATATGGTGAATAACCGGTGGTGTTTCTCCATGTTTCTCGGTATGCCCACAAGGCTTCCGACAATCTTGAAGCCCAATCACGCCTGTGTGATGCAACGGTTTTTGTCAATATTGCCTCTATCACTTTATCCGTGCTCTCTACTTGGCCATTTGCTTGTGGGTGATACAGAGTGGTACTTTTGTGCTGAATGTAATAATTTTTTAATGTTGTAGCGATTTTATTACCTACAAACTATGGTCCTCCGTTTGTGATTATGTCCCTTGGGAGGCCATATTGCACAAATATTTGGAACAGGAAATGAATCACAGAGTCCTATGTAGCTCTTGGAAGTGCCTCTGTTTCAACCCATTTGGTAACATACTCTGTTGCTACTAGAATATATGTTTTCTGATTTGATGATTGGTTGATCAGACCAAAAATATCGAGCGCCCAACGCTCAAATGGTTCGATTACTAGCTGTGGATTTAAAGGAATTTCATTGGAGTGTCCAGGGCGTCCTGCTCTTTGGCAACTGTCACAGGCTTGAACAAATTTCTTAGCATCTTTAAAGATTGTGGGCCAGTAATAACCTGTTTGCAAAACCTTGTGACCAGTCCTTCGATCTGTGAAATGTCCGCCACACGGTCCGTCATGATAGGCTTTCAGAATGTCAAATATTTCGTCTTCATGGACACATCTTCTGATGTGCATATCTGCCACCCTGTAAGAAATAGGTAGCCCCCAATCCAAGAAAATTGGGTACTACGTTGCACAATTTGTTTTCATTCATTGGGGGTCAGATGCTTTGGTAATTTGCCTACTGCTAAATAATTTGAAACATCAACATACCAAGGTGTCTTGATAGTAACAACAAATAAATGTTCATCTGGGAATTGATCTTCGACTGCTGCTGCGTCCGTTGGCTTCAACATTCGTGAGAGGAAATCAGCTACTGGATTCTCTTTCCCTGGTCAATCTTTTATTGTAATGTCAAATTCCTGTAATAAGATCAACCATCTTGTTACTCTACTGTTTGTAATAGGTTTATTTTCTAAGTATTTTATGGTAGAGTGATCTGTATATAAGACAACAGGATATCTAGTGATATAATGCCTAAATTTATTTACAGCATGTATTACAGCTAAAAACTCTTTTTTAGTAACAATATAGTTTAGCTCAGCAGGAGACAAATTCTTGCTAATATAATATATTGCATATGGTTTTTTGTCTTCTTCGTGCCAAATGATTGCTCCAAAAGCTGTGTCTGAAGCATCTAATGAAATTTGAAAAAGTAGGTCCCAATTTGGGCCTCTGAGCACTCGAGCTGTTGACACAAGCTTTTTCAGATCCTCAAAAGCACGGCCGCATTTATCTGTCCAAACAAAATCAATAGAGGTGCAGCTATTTGAGAAAAATGTTTTATGAATATCCTATCATAACCAGAAAATCCTAAAAAATTGCGTACCTCTGTCT
Source organism: Pinus taeda (assembly GCA_000404065.3). Lineage (NCBI taxonomy): Eukaryota > Viridiplantae > Streptophyta > Pinopsida > Pinales > Pinaceae > Pinus > Pinus taeda. The sequence goes on along the minus strand of APFE031429221.1, from coordinate 30,490 downwards.
GTGTGGTAGGAGTAAGTATTAACAAGATTATTTGAATTTTGGCCTGATCTACCTGTATTCCAGCCACTGAGATATAATGACCTAAGTTGAGCCATTCGGTTATCATCATATAGCAATTTTCATGGCTCAAGCAGAGCCTGGTGGCAATACATCGTTGCAACACCTTTTCCAATGTGTCTAGCGCTGACTCAAAATCATCTCCATATGGTGTGAAATCATCCATATATACTTCAAGCCCTTCATTTATTAAATCTGAAAAGATGCTGAAGATGGTCCTCTGAAATGTGGTAGGGGCATTGCATAGGCCAAAGGGTAGGACTCTGTAAGAAAATGTTCCCCAAGGACATGTAAAATTAGTTTTGTCCTGGTCTTCAAGGGCAATCTGAATCTGATTGTATCCACTGAAGCCATCTAAGAAAGGAAATAATTTTTTCCTGCTAATGTATCTAATACCTGATCAATGAATGGAAGGGGAAAGTGGTCTTTCTGGGTTTCTTTTTTTAATTCTCAGTAATCTACAAAAATCCTCCACTTTCCATTCTTCTTTGGCACCACTACTAGTGGAGAGACCCACTTTCTATCAGAGATTGGATAAATAAGGTTACATCCAAAAGTTTTTGTAATTCAGCTTTCACAATATATTTCAGATGAGGTTTGAGTCTCCGTTGGGGTTGGTGAATGGGTCTAACATCTTTTTCTGTATAAATGTGGTGCGTACATAGCTGGGGATCAATTGCCTTCATGTCCGGATAATCCCATACAAAAGCTTCCTTATATTTTCTCAATAGTTGGATCAGCTTTTCTTCTTATTCCAGAGTCAGGTTATTGTTGATGTTCAAGGTTTTTCTTGGCTCAATCTCTATAGTTTTGCTGTTTGAAACAGAGGTAGTGGGTATTGTTTGATCATGAGTGTCTTTGAGGGGATCTTCTTCTAGTTCATTTTCAAATGCTGCCTCTATAATGTGACATTACATGGGATCTGGATTCGGATTGGTTAATGAAGTTGTTAATAACATCATCCTCTATTTGATCTTTAAAATCAAGGGCATATTCTATGGTTAATGGGGACCTAATGTTTTCTGTGAGGTATGATACATGTTGTTTGTTAGTTTTTATTATTGTTACACTTGGCTGGGCTGGAGGGTATAGAGATAGATTCTTGATATTACTCCCTCTAGTTATGGTCATTTTGCCTTGTCAACAGCCAATGTAAGCATCAGAAGTCACAAGCCAAGCTCTACCTAAAATTAACAGGTGTCCATCGAGTCGGTTTTTGGGGTTGATTATCAGAAAGTCAGCAGGATATTCCCAGGAATCTACGGATACTATTACATTGTCTAGTGTACCTTCTGGCCTAAATACTTATCGGTTAGCCAATTTTAATAAGGTGGAGGTTGGTTCCACTGATATAATGCCCAATTTTTGACAAGTGGTGGTTGTTAAAATATTAATTGCAGTCGCTAAATAAACTAGGGCATTTGAAAAGGTTTGTCCATTGATTTGCACTGTCACTATTGGATTCCCTGGGTCTTCATATTTGACAAGTGCTTCTCTTCCTGATAACAAATCAGATAGGGTGCCAACTACTTGGACTGTTGGGTTAGTTTTTATTCTCCTCTTTGGCTTCCTTATAGATAACTCTTTGATGGTTTTTTCATATATTGGGATATCTTGGATAGCTTGGAGGAGTGGGATTTTTATACACAAATTTCTAAGTTCTCCCAGAATATCAAAGTCAGGATTTCTATAGGGCATGGTATGATTAATCGTTCTGGGAATGGGAGAAAAGACGTGGTTGCTTGATTGTGAGTTTGCTGTCTGACCACGTCTTATTCTTGTAGTGGTTGTTCTGCGGGTAACTAATTTTCAACTTGAACATTTTTATCTCCCTCGGTTTCAATAATGCGCCCAAACCTTAATTGAAGGTCTTTGCACTCCCTTGGATTGGTTTCTAGTTCTGGTGTTTCGATTATTTAAATAGATTGAACCGGTCTATTATTTGGGTTTGGGTCGGTTGGGATGGGAGTTATGGTCTTAAGTTGGATTGGGGATTTTATTGTCGTACATATGGCGCTGGAAATGTAGGTTGAGGGAGTGGAATGGTTCCTACGGGCTGATTCATCAGTCTTTGTCAGTTTGTCTGCCAGGCTTGAATTTGCGAAGTGGGAGGGGACCATTGTGTTAGATATGCATTGTTTTCCCAATATGGTGGAGAGTAGGGAAAATTTGGCCAATTAGGTTGGCTTGTTTGATTCGGCCATGGTGATGAAGGAAATCGTTGTTGTGACCAGTTTGAAAAGGGAGGCTGATTTTTCCACATTGTATTATATTGCTGAGCATGATATTGTGGAGGCTGGAAAGAAGAAGATGGATCGAAGGACATACCTGATTGTTGTGGCTGCCATTGACGTTGCTGATTGAGTAGGTACACTGGTTCTGATTCTTCCTCCGCTTCTTTGTACACTGCTTTCAAACCCGGAAGTGAGGGGCAGTTCTCTGTGGAGTGATCTTTTGTACAAATAGTGCAGACTTGAACTGCATCCAGTGGGCACTCTTTATCGATGTGTTTTTTTCCGCATCTAGGGTAGAATATTGCCAAATTTTGCTCTACTTCTGCTTGTTTATGTTTAGCTTGCATAATACTGAGTTGCGTTGTCAGAGTCCCCAATATATCAGTTTTGAAATTTTCTAGTAATTTTTTTTATTTCTTTGCGGGTTACTCCTTCTCTAGAGATCTTGTTGTCCCTTGTGAACTTGTCATGTTCTGCTAGTTTTAGCCTTGTGTTGCCTCGTGAACTCCAGGAACATAAATCAATAATGTCAGCGAAATTTTCTTGATAGATGTCACCTTTTCCCATAATATTTAGTGTTTCAACCCATTGTTCCTTCATCCCTTTAATTAATGTCATTTTTAATACATTGTTAGGTAAGGGTAATGGTGCATAAGGAGATCTATGAAGATTATACTGAAAACATTCAACATATTCTTCTAGTGTCTCATTAGGTCTAACTACCATCTAAAATATTTCATCCTTTAACTCTCTAGACCTACAATAATCCTGATGTTTCTTCAGAAAAGCACCTTTCATCTGATCCCAGTCGTTTATAACACCTCCACCTAACCCCATAAATCATCGTAAAGTAGCCCCTTTTAATGTAGAGGGAAATATTTTTAGCTTTTGGGGATCAGTGGTATAGTCATACCCCCGGCATAATACATTGAATCCAAACAAAAATTCATCTGGATCTTATGATGTTAGGCCATGGAATGTAGGGATATTCTAGAGAGGAATGGCCTTCATTGGTGCAATAACTGTAGTATCTGCAATGGGATATTGTAGTGTGGAGGTTTGGAGTGTTTGTTTGTTCTAGGCCATTTGGTCAAATATGTGCCAATATCCTTATGGGATTTTTAGGGGTGTATTATTAGGCTAGTTAGAAGGTGTAGGAATGGCCTTAAGAGCACTTCATTTGTCTGGGATGATGAGAGTTCCTTGCTGAACTAATGTCTGGGGGGATCTTAGCTCTTTAGGTTCTTCAGCTTTGTTCTGGATGATTTTGACAGCACTTCCCTTATCTGGGCTACTTAATGGCTGTATTCCAAGAGGAGATCTTGGTTCAATTTCCTCTGTTTCTCCTCTTCCTTCACAAAGATTACTAAGTTTCCCTTCTTGTAACGATTTTGGGCTAGAATTCTCAATTTCTTGAAATCTTGCTCCTCTGTTTGATTGTGCACCTTAGCAAAGGCTACAGATAGTGATTCTGTGGCCCGAAGGGAACTAGTAGGTTGTCTAGAAGCAACTTTTCTAGGTCCTACTGACCGCTGAGATTCTGCTTTTTTAAGGATTTCGTCTATAAAGGTCAATCGGCCAAGGGTCACCGACCCCTTAGCTTTATCAGGCTTGGGTAGTGGTTTAAGATTCTTTTCAGGCTTTTTCTGCTTAGTCATGCACACAAATCAAATATTGATTTCTACCCAAAATAACAACAAATATGTAGGAAAGCAGGCAGGGGAGCAGGGCTGTTACATGCTATGTACACATGTTCTTACCTTCCATTTTTAAAACCCAAATCTCTCCTAGCAGGTACTTACACTACTCTCTTGTCAAAAGAAACGAATGTCTACACTCTCCTCGACAACAATGCCAAAATGTTGAGTGGTAAAAAGGGTCTTTTTAACCTCTATTTACCCTACATGAATTATCAATCCACGTACGACTTTTTATCTCAAGAGTGTACTTAGACTGAGGAGGTCACTTGTTCAAGAGTAATGCTTACAGTATAGTGCTTTACAAAAGTAAATAAATGTTGGAAACAAACTCTGATTGCAATGGCAAGAAACCTAAATGCTTTGTAAATCATCACTCAAGAAACTACAACAATCATCAGTCAAGGATGCACTAATGATAACTATTTCCCTTTTAAACTTATGTAAATGAAAATAAATCAAAGGCAAGATCTCCAATCTAAGAACTTAGACAACAGTAGTCAATGTTCATTATAGTTGTAGATTGTTCTATCCACACCAAAGAAAATGCTAGAAATAACAATTCAATTAGCAGAAAAGGCACGACAACTAATTCTATTGAAAAGGTCGAACAACAAAGCTTAATCTACAGAACTGAATTAAGCAGCAATCTTTAACTATTAAAGGAATTGAACAACAATCTTGACTAATAAAAGAGTTCAACATCAAACCAAAACAGGAATTGAATAGAAAACTTAATTAAGTGCAAACACAGTGACTATCGAATCAGTAATCTTATTCTAGCATAATGGACATTAACTACAGTTATAAAGGAATGCCAATTGCAATGATAATGGAACAACAATCAAATGAACAACAATCACAATTGTAAGTGAACTGTAGCTAAATGAACAACAATCACAACTGTGAATGAACATCAATGTCAATATGTAAATGAACAACAATATCAATTGTAAATAAACAACAAAATCTGAATTAGACAATGCAATATTGTTTCAGAAGGAACAACATAACATTTCGGTTTTAAATAACAATCTTTCTATCCAATTACGATTTCGATATAATAGAGCAATTCAAAGAAATGTTTAGAAACAGAAGATTATTGAATAAAGCAAGTTAAGGAAATGTAAAGGAAATCAAACCACACACGACTGTGATCATAAAATAATGATACAGGAAGCAAGTGATCCAATAGGGCCAGACCCTTAGCCACCAAGTAAGCACTGCTGCGTTTACTTCAGGATCAGATAATGGAATAGCAACTGAGTTATATATTAATCATAAAGGTAGAGTTACAACTATTGCTCTTTAAATAAAGTTGATGATCAAAGTTAAGATTACAACAATAAGTTCTGCAAATCAACAATAATATCCACCCCTTGGGCTAGCAGTGTTGTCCATTTTTATAATGGTCAGGTGAAAGTATAAAAAATACAGATAAGTCTTGAAGCAGCGATCCCTCGGGATCAAAGGATCCTGAGGAATTTTCCATATCTTTGATCATCAGTTATCGTTTTTTCCTCTTGCGCTGATGCTACATTTCCTCTTCCTTTTCCTGGACCATGCACTTCGGTCTTGATTTCCTCATCTGGATACTACCTCCTGTCAAAGGGACAACAATTGGTCCTGATTTGTCTTTTCCTCCGGAATAGTGATTTTCTATTTTCTTCACTTTCTGCATAGAAAAAGACAATAATTAATCATTTTACATCAATCACAAATCTCCTTAATTCTATCATAATCCTTTAACATATTACCATCTTAGAATGTAAAGGAGTTATGATTTAAAGGAAAAGATAAAGAAATAAATGGTAAATACATACCTTTTCCAATGCTCAATAGTATGGTGTATAAATTCGTGTGTAGAAGTATTGGAACAATTTGAACAGTGGTCTAGTGCAGTGTGGTGCAAGGACATTTGTAAAGAAGAATTTTCAAAATCTAGTGCTGAAGTCTTGGTGTAGCAATGGTCCAGTAGTCTTGAGATAATCTGGTGTTAAAATATTGGTGCAGTGCAAAAGTCATGGTGAATTGGTGCTAACCTTTGGAGGTAACTTGAAGTAATCTTTCAGACTAACCTTGGACCAGATTTGAAGAAGGTGTAGGACTATTATTAGAGTTGGTGTAGAAATTGGTGTAGTTTGTTGAAGACACATTGAAGTGTTGTATTTAAGATCATAATGCAGTATTGATGTCATGATGAGGCAACTTCAAGAGATTGATTGGGTATTATGAATAATAGTGGTGACACTTTTTGTATGACAAGGTTTTCATTGATGACGTGATGTGGATACGAAGTGAAGGGATAACTAAAGATTGACAGGACTTGGTGAAAAATACTTGGGGAGGCGTGAAGTACAACCAAACGTATCTTGACAAAGCATTGGTGTCCTTGGAGTTGGTGCTCCTAAACTCAAGGTTGGTGCCTTGGATAAGATAGGGTCAAAGCCCTAGAGGTTGGAGCCTCACTATAGTCCAAATAGGTGCTTAGCACATCACAGGTTGGAGCCTACGTGTCTTCATCAAAGGTTGGAGCCCTACCTACATTGTACTTAATTCATTGTAAATATTATATTAATAAAATCATTTATTTATATTGTTCATTTTGTGTTCTAAATATAAGTGATCTAACTCGTAAAAGTAATTGTTATGAAACCAGCTTACAAAAAGATAGAAAAGATAGATCAACGCCTTAGAAATAAGCCTCTTTGAGGGGGAAACCTCCTTTACGTTACACAAATGAACAATTCTTGGATGATACAAATGACAAGACCTCCTT